>UCOJ01000770.1:0-65349 GCA_900474305.1 Cecidostiba fungosa
AAGTTTCAGCGCATTCCGTTCAGTATTCATCGAGTGGTTCGAAAATCTGCAATGAAGGTACGGACGGTAAAGTAGGAGTGTACCATGCCCTTATGCTTCAAAAATTTTAATGTAACTTTGTATTAATATGCGGCGAATTATAAAAGCGGTAGGGGATTAATTATTTTGTTTGACAACAGACGAGAGTGCGGGCAACTTATCATAAGCTTCAGCTATGTACACAAAGGAGATTCGCATTAAAGTATATTATAAGACGCAAAAACGCTTCTCGCCCAGCCCCGGTATATTTATATATAGCTAGTGTAACCCAGTTTAAACTGACCGGCAATATTATATTCGTGCGGCCCAGGGGCAGGGCCACTTTCGTGTAACTTCAGCATCAGCCAAGTCACTCCTATGAACTTTTCCAAGAAAGTATATGAACTACGTCAGCACACGTTCATTCCTCTCTCTCTCTCTCTCTTGGTTGTAAATGTTATACAGCTTTCGAAGCTCTCTCAAATTAAAAACGGAGCGACACGACGCTTCATTGTATCCTCTATACCATAGTGTCCCATTTTCCTGACCATATAGTCCGTATATATCATAGGGGGGTCCTGTCCGCACTGCAGAATATCATCAGGGTCTTATTGTTTCGTACCTAACTGTATATTTCTATTGCGGTCCCCGCAATAGAACAATTAACCGAGGACCTGCGCAAGCAAGAGCAGCAGGAACCCAACGAGGAGAGCGACCCGTCGGGAAAGCACTGGATACGCCCATATTTTGCCATCGGGGTCCGATGTTCTGTAACGTCATTTCCTGTCAAACTTCAGGTTTTAGGTATATGTCGTATATTTACGGAGAGAGAAAGAGAGAGAGGTTTTTCGACGATAGCTTATTTTGCCCTGCGTAATACAGTCGTTGAGAGCTGGGCACGAGAATTAATAATCGTTACTGTTTGTAGCGTTTTTGCTTTTTTCGTGTCTGTATATTAAATTTTGTCGTGTGATTATCGGCGAAATCATCGCGATCGAGTATATTCTACGTATATAAGAGAACCGATAAAGCATATATAATTTAGCATATTGACTTTAAATCAACAATTCAAGTCAATCCTCAATTGACTTCAAACATTATACAGTTTACGATGATAATAACCGACTTTTTCTAAATCCACGTCGAAAAAAAGGATGGGCGCTAATTTTTTTACGACATCGCAATAAATGAATTGCCGAAAGAGGTATAGAGTACACCCAAGTTTTGGAAAACTCTCTCGCGCGCACTTGTATATATATATAAATATACACCTCTCTTGCATAGGTCTCTTGCCGTGGCGCTGCGAGAATTAGGAAAGGGTTACGAGAGTATAGCGGCGCAAATAAACTCGTAATTTATTGTGGCCTATAAAAATAAACCGACACAGCTGACCTGCGGACACGGAACGTTTAATCATCGTGTTCGCTGGAAACAACCCTTTGCTTAAGGGGGCTCGCTTATAATTATACTTAGCACTACTGCTCATATTATAATGTATCGGCTTTCCCGATTTTATTGCGATTACGGACTTTCTTCTATTATATACTACATAAGCAGCTTGATTTCTAATATTATAACAAATCCGCTCTCCTCTCGGATTAATTATGCGCAGGCAAACAGGCTGATGCAAAAAACGAGGCCGCTTTTCGAGACATAATAAAGCGCGGCGCTCTCGAATAAGATATATAAAAAAAGTCGTCATCATTGGCGGATTTCGCCAGAAAAACCGTAGCCCAGATTCCAGGAAACGATCTCGATTTATATACACACGCGTTTTAATTCGAGATAGAGAGAAACGCATAAAAAGAAACCAGTTCGTCTTTATAACGCGCGCCCTTCGATCGACTGCTGCAGCATATACACCGGTTCATTAAGAAAGAAAAAAAAGGTGTATATCTATATATAAGACACGTAATCGGTTTACTGCATGCAGCGCACGGCGCACGAAACTTTTCCGGCGGCCCCAAAAGAAACAAGTGCGAGAAAGAGAGAGAAAGAAGCGAATATAACACGAGGCGGAAGACTCTCTCGTGCATCGCAGCAGCGCAGCGCAGCTTTGATATGGAAAGAGAAAAAGAGCGAGATGGAGAAACTCTATACGCTATAATTGGCGGATATATCTCGGGGCTTTAATGATCGACTTGTAAAAATGTTCTCTATTTTTATTCCTCCTTTTTTATGAGCCCAATAAAGCCTTATATCCAAGCGCGCGAGCCGCTATATAATATACCCTCACACACACACACACACGCACATATATATTATATTCGCGCTTCTATATATACGCACTTACACCACACATCAGTAGAGACACTATTATATAATATACTCGTGCGCGCGTATTATGTCAAAATTCAAATTCTTATACTTTTTAGACTTACAATTTTTATGTTAAATATTCCAAAGTGTAGTACCAGCGCGGTGTTATACTGCGCCGTTGAGAACCTGCGCGAAGTTTGTATGTGTGTAGGTATATATATGTGTGTGCGCGATTATACGGCACCTGCGGGATACAGACTGATGGTACGTCGGAGAGACCGTAACTATATGACGCTTTCTCTACTCATATCTCTACATAAAATTAGTACCTAAAAGCCCTTTGCTCTCATGAGCTTCATGGATATGGCTCCTTCCGGGGAAGCGCTTCTCTCTCTATTCTCTCGTCGAGAGGAAATTTATTATACGCGCTCGGAAAAAGCGAAAAATTATTGTATATTTTATACATATTATATATTGTGTATTTTTCACCGAGAAAGCGTTATACGCAGCGTTTAAGACACACCGCGCGACGAGCGATAAGATCTCGTGTCAAAAAATCCGCTTGATATCTTTTTGAGATTAGGTTAATTGTTCGCGTTTGGAAAAAAATCATGATGATGATGATGGAAGAAAGAGTGAAGAACAGCCGAGAGAACTGTTTACCTCTAGCAAACGACATTCTTTTTTTTCGTGCGCGACTCTCTCGCGGATGTATAATGTATACATAAAATGAGCGCGTGTGTAGAGTGTTTTTTTTGATAAAGGGTATTAGGAAAATCTTTCGTGTTCCAGAATAGTCTCCTTCTCTGTATATTATGTATAAGGTAAAAGACGATTTTGATAAACGTAAGTTTCTTTTTATAGTGAACTTTAAATCTACTTTATTGTATAATGTATAATAAATCGACGAAGAATAAAAGTTCGAAAAGAATAGAACGACCGTATACGTATATAATTAAACGAAAGTTAATCTCTAGCTTGCTTCGACCGTGTTTGCACGTATACACAGAAGAGCTTCGGCGTCGTTATCAGCAATTCGCAGACACCACGAGGATGAAAATCCCACGCGCTGCAGATGTCGCGTAAAAATTTTGAGGTTGCGCGCGCGACAAGGAGACACGATTCTATAAAAGTATACTCGCCAAGTTCAAACTGCGCGTTATTATATACATTTTCGCAGTGAAAAATGCAAAATAAAATAAGAGGATGAAGATTATAACAGGCCCCGGAAGCTATAGGGAAGCATCTAAGCAACGAAGTATATCTATGTTTATACAAGCTTTTATGGAGGTCCCTACTTCAACCGCATTTATAAACAATATTTATTTTACAACCTGGGCTATAATGATGCCCCTATCTCTCTCATATTCCCTCGTTTTTCCGCAAAAGCACGTAGAAGAGGAGGTCAGGTCAGAGAAAAGTTCGCAGCGGTGCGGGCTTTATGATGGCTGGGGAAAAAAAATCGTGAAAAGGGAGAGGAGGAAAGTGTCCGGCTGCTGCATGTTTGCACTTATTGCAGAGTGTAACGGGGGTTAGTGCTGGCCGACGACCTTAGCAGGGGCCCACTTTCGGAACTTTTATGGGCCTGCAGTATACTCCTTATAAGGAGCTAAATACACTTCATTTCCACGACAAAGCCAGGAAAAAGCTCCTCGATAATCCTTCGCGCGTTTACCGTTTACCTACTCTCCTTCGTCCAACGAGCTTTCGCTCTCTCAGCTCTCTGGTTCGGAGATTAGAAATTTTTTTTTCTCTCAAATCTCGAATCTCTGTTTGTAGTTTGAATTAAATTTTTTTTTCTTCATCTTCTTAGCGTCGTCTTAGCGTGAAAGTTGCACTGAGATGTAGTATAGAGAGAGAAATCTCGGCGATTTGTCAGTGTCGATAACTATAAATCAGGCGCGAAAATCTGATCGAGAGAGCGATTTATCGGTATACAAACACAAAGCATAATATTATCGTCAGATATAATAAAGAATTTATACAGTCGCCATAAAAATTACACTCTAAAGTTCTTCCCGATAAAAATCACAGTCATCGGGGCGATATTCGATCGATATACAAGCTCGTTTATCGTTATCGAAAAAGAGAACGCGGTGTATCGCATCCACTTTACCTCAATAAACTCAACGAAAATTAAAAGAAAAATAAATACAAATTATAGAAGCCCGAACGATAATGAGCGTAGTCTAATTAAGTCGAATTAAAGACAGACACGCATTCGCTCGCGGCGCTCTCACGAAGCTTTTTTTATAAAAACACATATAGGTATATATGTACGTGTACAGCGGCGAAAGGAAAGGATAATCCCACGCGCGAGTATAATGTGAGCGCGACGCTCGTCGGCCATTGGCGAGGAATCGAGGCGTCCTCCAGGCTCCGCCTAGTGCGTGTGTGCAGCTGCGCGATGAGGAGAGGGAAGGGAAGTTGCGGCGCGAGAAAGGATTGAGAACAAAAAATAACAGCGACCTGAGGGCATTTAAGTGGCTAAGAAACCTGACCAAGATGGATGCCGAATGATTTTTTTTTACTATATTATAGAGATGTGTTTGATTCGGATATTGCTTTGCGGTTTTCATTTCGGCTGCGCGAAATGTCGAGCTATTTTATAGTGTTTGTTTGCGCGAGCGAGACGCTTGGACACATGGGCGAGATAATTTCTTGGATTTTTGATTTCTAAACTCTTTGATTTTTTACAAATTTAAGCTCATCGCAATTTATATTCATGATTTTCTTATGGGATTATAGACTTATACTTTATGTACACTTGCTGTACGAGATTTTAGAGGCATCAAAAAAATAAATTATGCTCATAATTGTGTATATCACCGCAATAATTTTTATAACTTTCAAATCAACGTTGCTGGCACCATCTACTGGACAGACGGGCTCGAGCAGCCTATACTGACAGAAATGCAAAGTGTCGTCATCTACAAGAATACTTCGTTTACGCTCAGTCGCTAAGTAAGGAATCGTTCGTCGTCAGAAAATAGTCAGGGAAAGTCGATAAGGTAGATACCTCACGACAGATTTGAATTCGAATGCGGCGGTGAAAGTATTAAAATAAACGAGCAATTCAATTCGATTATCCTTTAGCCGGTTGTCTCGATATGTATACCGAGCGTAAAAATCGGTAAATTATAGTTCTGTGTGTGCGTAATCGAGAAAAAAAAACCATATTCACTTCTCGACTTAATTTACGAAACTTTCTAAAGAAAATAACGTTAAATCGTAAAGCGCACATAGCAGAGACATAAAACAGTCGATACCAAGTGCCTATAAGATTCGGAAATAAAAAAAAGTAGCAACACCGGTATAAGGAAAGCCAAAGCTTAAAACGAGTCGCAGATAAGGCTGACGAATGAAATAACGCGACATGTATAGCGCGCGAGTAAGCAGTTCAAGCACACGAGTCTAACTCACACGGATTAATCGCTAGAGCCGCGTGAGCGCGTGCCTACTCCCTGTATACGTGTTTTTAGTCGCGAGCGCACGATCGAACGCTGCAGGATCGGCAAGTTTGTATCTGGCGAGCGATTGCCGCGTCGGAAACCATATACTTTGTGGTGGTGGTGGTGGTGGTGGGCAGAAGAACGCAGCAGCAGTAGCCGCCGGCGCTGCATATATTCCCTAAATAAATTGTCAAAGACGAATCGGGAGAGAGTGACTTCGCCGCGAGAGCTGATGGCATGTCTCGAGACCGATAACTCAACTATCTGTTCTCCGACTACTATCGGTTCTTTGCTCTCGCTCTTTAGTTCGGTAGACGTAAGTTTATGTGTTGTCTTTTATATGTATGTACATGTGTGTAGTTTGTTCGAAAATTACGCGTTTATCTAATGGGATTATTTAGACACATCTGTCGCTGTTTGGATAAGTTCTGCTCTTGACTGAAAAGTGAAAAATTTCTAGTCGGTGGGCTTACACAATTTTTTGGACTATCGAAGTATACTTCGAGTGCTATATAGGCGTGCCAGTAGTTTATAAATATTGTCTCGTGAAATTTAAAGACTGATTTGCATCATTTTAAATATATAAAATGCTTGTAACTTGAGTCGCAGTTAATAACGGATCGATTTCTAGTCAATATCGACACGATATATTATGCATTCATTTTTATTTTTATTGAATTAACAAGTTGCAAATAATAATGGTATAATAATTTGATTCAGGTGTGTGAAATAAAAATGACATCAAAAGGGATACTGAGTATTAACGAAGTAAACGCACTGCCAGCTGAAAATTTCGAATGGCTGTTTGCAAATGTGATAGAGCACTGTCCTGAAGCTGCTCCAATCATTGCTACGAAACGTCCGTTTTCTTCAAGCGAGGATCTCAAAAAAGCGTTTGACGAATATTTGGAAAAATTAGACATTAATGGTAAACTCGATTTTGTACTAATAATAAAAACAATATACTCGAAATTAACTTTCTTAAATTTCACAACAGAGAAGGAGTTAGTTCTTCTAAAACATCCAGACTTGGCTGGAAGATTAGCAGAAGAAGGAAAACTCACTACTGAGTCTCAGAATGAACAAAAAATCGCTGGCCTTGATACAATGACGAAAGATGAGAGACAAACACTCAGCAATAATAATTATCTGTAAGTGTTGAAGTAAACAATTTTAAATTATCTGCAACATAGCGTTTCACAATTTCTTATCGTTTTTCACAGCTACAAAGAAAAATTTCGTTTTCCATTTATAATTTGTGCAAGGCAAAATAAAGTTCAGTCGATATTATCTGGACTGGAAGCGAGATTGAACAACAGCAGAGAAACAGAACTAAAGACTGGAATAGATGAAGTGAAAAAAATTTGCAGAGTGCGAATAGATGACTTAGTTTGGCCCGATTTGTGATTTTAGACTAAAATTCGTTATAAAAATTGTTACATTTTAACGTATTGTTTATATAAATTTTATACGCAAGAGATTTATTAAAAGACCTTATAAGTACAAAACAAACTGTTTGCTTTAAATAATTATTATAATTATTATTTGAAATTAACCTTAAAGGACGCCTAAACTCTTCTCTACAATGGCATGAGGTTGTCCCATTTGTTCTCTGAATTCTACTGTGTTCAATATATCTTCAAAGCTGAAAATAAAATTTGTTTATAAGATGTGTTCAATTAATCAATGTATAGTAAGAGGTGTAAAAAATTTACCCAATATCATCATCACGTCCAAGGATGACATCTCTCATAAGATTTGACGAGGGCAAGAAAGGTAACCTGCCAATTTTCTCAGCTGACTTGATTTCCATTGCTAAACGCATAGGGGCATGCAATCCCTGTGTGTTACGTAGCATTAGCATTTCCATGCGCTCGTTGTTTTTGTGGAACTAAAACGTAGTTTCATTGTTATTATCAATCGATTGATTATATTGTTTATTTTTACAAGTTAGTGTAACCAAAATCCTTACATTCAATTCCGATGCCTCCAGTGGATGAGAGAAACCTACATTTTTCCTAGTGGCTCCCAAACTTGAAAAAATAGTTATTTGTAATTTACATTTTAAATTTAGGTAGAAAAAATAGTTTTATTAATTACCCAGCAACCATGGGGCTTTGAATTCCATACTGTCCAGTGCTGGAACTGGATTCATCGAGACCCGTAGGTCCTGTCTTTAAAGCTGAGAATCCAAAACTCTGAAAAACATTGTATCACAGATTATAAAGACGATCTGAATCAAAGACTTTCGAACCACAGAATATAAAGTATTTAGCTAAATACAGTAGTTATTAAATAATAACCAACTTATTTGAATAATTAATAACTAAAGTCTAACATAACCTCAAAATTAAATATGCTTCTAAATCCTTTTCGATCATACACAGGAGTACAAAAAAATCGTATTTAATACACGACTACTTTAAAGGGCACATGAACTTACCATTTTGGCTTAAACAATGAAAATCTTATTAAATTTTCTAAGTTGTTTAGTCACCGCTTGACACTTTTTGCTTCTGAATAGCGCTAAGCGGTCTACTATAAAACACTACAGTATGTGTAGGTAAGCATAGTCATCGTGATACCGGCAAGCGTAATCTGTTTTATCGACCAGAAAAACCAATCATTTTATAATCGCATTTTTCATGCGAAATTCAAATTTCGTAATGACGTTACTGAACTACAAATATAATTTTGCATTGAATTCGCGCAAATACCCGCGAATAGAATATACACAATCAAATAAAAACCAAAACTCTGTAAAACTCGACTTATTGCATTTGTTCGAATATATTATTGCATATGTTTGATAAAAATGGAATCTCGTAAGTATCTAACGATTTCTATTAATTTCAAACACGCGTAGATACTTACACAAGCATATCTACATATTTATGCAGCGAAATTCCGCGTTTTTATTGATAAAACAAATCACGCGCAGTCGCGTTGAGCATCACGAAAACGTGAGATGACGATGTTGAGTTGTTTCTGTTTTCAAAGAGAGACACAGTCATATTTATTTGTTTATATATTGTTGTTGAACATTTAAAAAAAGGTTAAAAGCGTGAATATAAAAATTTAACAAGATGACAGATCCTATGCGTCGGAAAAGTACTGTACGCGAAGCTCTGAGCACTAATTTACTCTCAAAACAGCGTGTAATTGTAAGTAAACGAAGTTGAATTTTATTTTTTATGAATAAAAATAATCATTATCATATTTCATGTAAAAGGTTGGAAAATTAAGGGGCAGATATCTATTTCGTGCAGCCGTTAGACTCGTAATCGAATACAAAGAATGGATTGGTAACGACGATTCGGAAAATATCGGTGACGACGTTACGGTTAACGTTAAGCTGGCGCAACGAAAAAAGTCATCTGAACAAGAAGATCTCACCGTCAAAGTAAGAAAAATAAATTTCAATCATAAAAAAATTATGATTAATTTTTTATTCATCGATATATATATATAGGACCGATCGATACTTCTCATTTCGCCAAATAAACGGTCTAAAGACGACATTGCCTACATAGAGTACCTAATAAAAGAAATCAAAGCATTTAAAAGGTATCCAGAAGATGTTCGAGAGTCATTAGCCTCGGATTGTGCTTATCAATTCGTTCCCGCAGGCAGAACAATAATTCGACAGAATCACAAAGCGCGACTGCTTTACTACGTTATCAGTGGTCAGCTTGAAATTTTAAGAGATGTTCAGGATGCCGTTACAGGTAGATTATATTTTTTGCTCTCATGTAATCAAATGTTTTTTTGAAAATTACATGCTTTTTATACAGAAGAAGTAAAGCAAATCGACGCAGGAATGCTGAAAGCTGGAGACATGTTTGGAGAAATCGCTCTGCTACATCAAGTTCCTCGAACGGCTACTGTAGTGAGCAAAAGTGCTAAGTTTTATTCATAATTTTGCGATCGTCGGAATCAATAACGAACTAAGAAATTTTTAAGTATATAAGAATATTTTTTCAAGCCTCATTTTTTCTGTTATTTCAGCTTCCGTCGACTTGTTACTCATCACGAGAAAGATGTTCAACATATACTTGAGAAATTTGCTCTTGGAAGAATGGGATATACTACGTGACGCTTTGGTAAACTTCAATTATTTCAAAGGCTGGACCGAAGAAACGATGCGCGAATGTTGCATTCTGAGTAAAATTGTCAATTTCAATTCAAACGAAGTATGCAATTTAATTGTATTTTCATAAACGAAAAAACAGGATTCGGTACTTGTTTTTAAGTGTTTAAAAATTTTTTAAAGATTTTACTCGGAGACGGAAAGGGAATGATTCACTACGTTTATTTTCTTCTAAACGGAGAATGTAGACTTGTGGAGCATATGCTGGTCGAGAAAAAACAGGTCGGCAAACACGTCAAGTACAAGTTGTACGATTCGCAACAGAAGGAGAAAAACCCTCGTCAACGTATCGGGAGAAGTAAAAAGCTCGAGCTTCCTGATGACGAATTGCCAACGATAATAATGGAAAGCGCGTCACAAGTATAATTTTTGTTGATTTCTTCGAAATGTATATGTATAGCTCTCCGATATTAATTATGATTTTTATTATCTAGGATGGAAGTACGGGCGGTAATATTAACGCAAAAGAGCAGTCCTCTTCGCCTGCCGATTATATAAAGCTCATATCATCGAAAAAGTCCAATACTAATATCGCTATCGAACGTATCAGCGTCATTACCGTCACTCTTCAAGACGTTGTCAGTATAATTATGCGAATTTAACAAAATTATTGTGTATACTTTATTTATTACATAAATTTCCCTTTTCATAATACCTTAAATTCAGATAAATCAATGGCATGAGATAACTGACGTAGTTGAAATGTTGATGAGACAACCATCTACAACGAATTTGAAAAATCAGCCCAAAAATGTGCAAACAGTTTTCATGCAAATTTGCACTTTCTATCGAGGAGCATGTTTTGGTTTAGGTAAGTCTGCAGAAGAGAACAATATTTAGTCAATATACCGGATCATATTCAAATATCGATTTGGATTTCTTACATATATAGGCGAACAAATGAAAAATCGCAGAGTCGTTTCAATCACACCCTCGAGATGTTTATTGATTCCTCGTTATTGGTTGACGCAACACAACCGAGCGAATATTTGGGAGAGAGTTAAACAGTTTATGAACTCTGTATTTCCCGACAATAAACAGTTACTCGATAAATACGTGGAGAATAAAAAGTGAGTATACTGAAATCTATCTAATATTAGAAGTTATATTATTTTATATAATAAAATTTACAATTTTAGGTGGGCTAAGCATAAAAGGGAATACGCGAAGAACATTGTTAAGTGTGGCAGGAACATTCCAAACGATACCAAAGTGTGCGATGTGCCATATTCAATAAGGATCAATGAAAATATTGTTGACGAATAAATTTATAAATTTTAAGAAGACAATCAGAATATTTTATTTGAGAGAATACTTACATACCCTCTCTTGATTACGATAAAGTAGAAACAGAGAATATGTACATACATACATGTATGTGCTGGGTACAAACATTTTACAAAAAAGACGCGCACAATTTGTTATTTTATTACTATTTTCAATCCAATAATTAAGAAATAAAATAACCATGCTTTTAAACACAACTGGTCTTAGCGAGTATTATAAAACAAAATTGAAGACGATTTGTTGTCTTCAATTAAACGCGTTTGTATAATATGTTTTGTCCTTGATACGAATCATTCGTTGTTGTACGTATTTAATCACAAAGTTAAAATGGTAACTATTTACAAAATTCACGTTACAGTATATTGTACGTAATAGTTTTTAAATTCTAAGTAGAATAATTAACGATTATTATATAAAGTAGTGTGTCATGACGAAATGGCACTTACATATTAAAATGAATTTTAAATACATTATACGAGACTTTGCTTTAAAAGTATCCTGTTACATATTCTAACACAGTTTATTTTAATCATAGATCATCGTATAATCATACGCACACGATTATTTGCATATTTATGCAAACTATAAAATATACTTACGCCTAAGTAAAAAATTTGTTCACATCGACCATTCACGACAGCGCAGTCTTATGAAAACTGTATAAATACAAAGTCAAGAGATCAAACCAAATTTCGAAACACACTTAAAGTATATCTTGATGATCTGATTTATTGGCCTCCACGAAAATGTAACTCGGGTTCATAAAACTGTCGGGCACATCTTTTTTCTGCTTCGGCATATTTACGTAATTATCCTGTGTCCTTATGATTACAGACGGTTTGTCCGTGTCATCCACACTCCTCCAATTTGGAGCTTTCTCATTTGGCCCTTCGACTTTGACGTCAACCAACTCCAAATTTTTCGGAGTGTTACAGTATCCGGAGTCTCTATCGGTAGATCGTCTGCCACTGCGTTCTCTTTCTTTCTTCTTTTCAGCTTCTCTTTGTCGCATAAACTCTTCTCGTTTCTTGTGAACGTCGATGGGTTTCAGGTAGTTATCCTCGTCCTGTTCTGGCTCCTCCTTATTGGTTTTCTTCAGCATAGGGGCATCTTCGCCGTCGGAATGTGTCGCATTAGCTGAATAAAAATTGTGAAACGATTATCTTCACTAACTCAAATCGATAAAATTTAATTTGAAGGTATATTTACCCAAACTGGTTGACGGGGAATTGGGGAATTGGAAGCGCGAATTGTCCTGTGTTACTGAGTTCGGACGAGGACTGAAAATTCCAGATTCGTCGAGTGGACTGTTCATGCTGAGATAAGCCGAATCCGTGGGTTGAGGTGGACCGTTGACGTACTCGTGCTGAGGTGAGGCAAGCATTGTGTGATCCGGAGCCGACATCATTGTCAGATAGTCGTCTTTACCCTCTAAGCCTGCTGTGTTCATGTCCAGATACGGGGTGTTCAAATCAACATAGTGCTGCATTGAAACAGTGGAATCACGGAATTATAGGTATCGAAACACTATTAAAAAAACTGATAGTAACGCATTGTACTTACCATCCTCACGCCTTCTTCCAAAAGTTCACCAATATTTTCGACTAGCTCGGTAAATGACGGCCTCAAAGTTGGCTTAGCCTTCCAACACTGAAGCATCGTGTCATATCTGAAAAGACAAAGACGTACTTTATAGTCAATGACTCATTTCGCTTCATCAACGTAATTATGCACAATAATCACGCACATGTCTTTAGTGGCATATTTAGGCTGTTCCATCCTGTATCCCTCGATGAGTTTCTGATACTGTTTTTCAGCTTGCATACCAGGATAAGGAGTTTCAGCCAGAGTGAAGAACTCCCAGAGTACAATACCGAACGACCAGATGTCCGACTGTGTCGAAAATATACGATCTCTGATCGATTCAATGGCCATCCACTTGATCGGCACAGGTCCGTCGCCCTGTTTCTTATAATTATCGTCTTTGTACATGGTCTTCGCTAGACCAAAGTCGCAAATCTTAACAATGTTGTTCTCCGCGAGTAGAATATTTCTCGCTGCCAAGTCTCCGTGCAGCACCTGATGCGTTACAGAAAAAAATGCCCCTAATAAGTATTTGGTTACATACATATAATAAGGATGATATATAAATTTGAAACTCGACCTTTCTCTGGCAAAGATACTCCATACCGCGGGCAACTTGAAATGCCCAAGAGAGCAAATCCTGGGTGCAAATGGGTTTGAGATTCCTATCCTTGTAGTCTCCCCTGTAATTGGATCGCCAACCCGGTTGCGAGCCATTACTGTTGTTGCATCCGGCATCGGGTATACCGGTAACGTCCTGTGTGTCCGTGCAGTATATGACAGTCTCGGTACCGGGCGCACTATTGCCCGATGCTGCGCTGAGACTACGGGAAAACGACAATGCCGCGTATTTTACCCTGTTCGGTGGCAGAAAAGAAAACAGGAGGCGAGATGTTAGCAGCAGGCACACCACCATGCACGTTCGGCTTGTTTTTATTGATAACCCATTTTTTTTCGCGCTTTCGCAATTTTAAGCGTATTTTGATATATGCAATACAGCTTTTAGAATATCTTGTTCTTTCTTTAGCACTGTATTATTGCTGTATGCGCAGTTTTTTAATTGATTAATAATTATTATTAGTAGTCTTTAGTTGGAAATCATTGAAAATTTTGTTAATCACAATAAAAGTGTGGACACATTGAAACACTTAATTAATTCAATTAGTTTGTAAAAACACAGAATTAACTTTCCCAATCGTTATACGCTTAGTGTAGAGCCATAAAATATTCAAACCTATTGTTACTGCCAACACTGGTAGATCTCATCAACAACTCCTTGCCAATGGAAGGATCAATTTGTCCAGTAACTGGGTCAATCTGATTGATGAAATCTCCCCTATGCCTTAATAAATAGTTGTGCAGATTTCCATATCGGCAATATTCCACAATTACCAAAAGCTCCCCTACAATAGAAGAAAATATGCAATTAAAAGTTCGCTAATAAGGTGGAAAAAATTTTTAAATCGGCAAAAACTCACGTTTGGCAATATTATTGGTACAAGCGCCCAGAAGATTGACGACGTTCAAGTGTTTTCCAAGGTGGACCATGATTTTCAGTTCACTCGCCAAAGCACGTATGTAAGCTGGTTCTGCATTTCTGCGGACCATCTTTACGGCGACAGTCGTTAACGATTCATCGGCGACGATACCACGTGCTTCGGCTTTCATTACAACACCAAAAGCTCCACTGCCCAGTTGTTTTCCTATGCAAAACGCAGACGCCGAACATTTAGAAGAGATATCATCGTAAGAGTAAATTATATCTAAAGATTAAATATATACCTAGTTTCAATTTTTCCCTAGGGAACTCCCACTTTTTGTCGTAAGGAAGAAGCTCAGCTTGATCGTCTACAGTCAATTCTGGATTAATGCAGTCTAGCGCTCCTTCCTCGAAGTGCATCAAACCTGCTTCTACCAATTGCTTTCTCATCGACTAATAAAAGAAGTATTAATGACAAATTAAGTTAAAAGCATTCATTTAATTCAACAAATCGGTATAATAGAAATTTTGATATTTTACCCTTTCACGCCGTATTTTGATGCAGAAGTAAATCAACAATACAATAACAATTATCACTAGTACGACAATCGATAGCATCCAAATCATAGATACTTCGGTTCCTAGAATCATTTTTTATATTTATTAAGTACAATGCACTAGTATTTTTAAAAACAACAATAGGAAAACGCATACCTTTGACTATAATCTTCTGGAACTGGCTTTCTTTGCCGACACGATTTTCAGCGACACATGAATATTTTCCGCTATCCTTTTCCATTAAAAATCTAATTACGAGCTCGTATTCAGAAATAAGAGAGAATTGCTCTTCGTTGATTTTCAATGGTTCATCGTCCTGTAAAATATAAATCGTTAATTATCTTTGCTAATGCACCAGTGCATCATCGAATTCGAATTTTGCGTCCCTCACCTTATACCAAGTGACACGGGGTTTTGGCATTCCTTTAGCACGACACATTAAGTGAAGATTATTGTAAGCTTCTCTACCTGCTATCGTAACTTCTGATCCGTTCATATTTACGTAAGAAAAATAAGGAGCTTGAGGCTCTAATATACGTAAAAAATTAATAATTAATACAAACATTCAGCGTTACTGTATATAATTATTATTAATATCAATTACCATTGACTTGGAGTTCATAAAAAATAGTGTCTGAAGGATTAGAAGGATTGTCAGAGGAATTTGCTCTACAATAATACTGTCCTTCGTCTTCTTTTTGCACATTGTTGATCATTAGAATAGAACGATGAGTGAAACCCGTTTCTTCGAATATGATTTTCATCCTTTCTGAACTAGAGTCTTGCAGTGGTTCCCCATTAGCATCTAACCATTTGACACTTGTGAAATTGTAAATCGAAGCTGCACATGTCACAACGACGTTGTCGCCGGCTGTTATTTCTCCTTTTTTTGGCCCTATGATTCCAAGAGCAGTATCGGGTACTCCATCTAGTGCATGAAAAATGATTCTTAAAATGATTCAGAAAATTTGTTATCTCTCGTTTCTTCTTTTTTTTCATATATTTAAAAATACTTGCCTGACACAAGAACATTCTGCTCAGACGAGTCACAGCCCAGTCGGTTACACGCTGTACATTTTATTCTACCCGACATCTCGATTATTACTTCTACTTCTCCAGTTATTGTACTTTCGGATTCCTCGAGTATTCTGGCGTCCTTTTAATTTTAAAATGAAAAAAAATGTTAAAATTTCATTACCATGTATATAGTTGTCTTTTTACAATGAATTACTTACCTCTAATTCAACTCTCTCGCAATCTTCCTCGGATGGTAAATTTGGGCATTTGAAATATGCCCACGACATGTTTGATGAAGGATTGCCTACAGCTTTGCAGCCGAATGAAGCTCTTTCGTTTAAAACATAGTAGTGTTCGACGGGTCGCAATATTGCCAAGGGTCTCGCTGTGAACAACAAAATGCGTATCGTCAGTAAAAAATGAAGTTATAATAACGGAGATATTCAAATAAAAAATTTCACTTGTCGAATAAATATACCTAAAACCTCCAGAGTAAAATTCAAATGTTCTTCCTTATCGTCATTGAAGGCTTGAAGAAGGTAAGTTCCCATGTCTCTAATTTCTACACTTTGAATTTTCAAAGTCGTTGATGAATTTTTAGTTTCCACACTGATTCTGTTGTTTGGAAGAATTTCTTTGCCATCCGGACTCAACCTTCGAAGATTCAAGTAATGTAATTAAATGATTTGGTTGTGATTATAATGATCAACAGTTTTATTTTTTAAAAAACATTTAAAATACCACATAATCATTGGTGTCGGGTATCCCTTAACTTCAGCCGAAAACGTTACGGGCTTGAAAGCATTGATAACGTAGTGTCTATCCTTGTCATGCGACGTTAAATTAATATACTTTATACTTGGATCTGAAAAATATTATTTTTTATTTATCCGCAGCTCGCGACAAAAATGTATTAAAGCAACAACAAATGAAGATGTGATTGTCTTACCGTAGACGCGAATGTATGTACTCGTACTTTGTATACCATTCAGTGCATTAACTTTACAAACATAATCACCCTCGTCATCATAAGTCACGTTTTCTTCGACGAGCTCAGATGTTACCAATTGGGTATTCGCTTCTATTCTTTTCCTTACCGGGGGTAGGATAGTTCTAGAGCTCTGCAAAAGGCATCAGTTTGACAATCAAGCATTATGTCAATAGTAAAACAGGATAATAAGTATATATTATATGGTATAAAATAATTTTACCGAATTTCGTGGCGTTATCCAGTAGAAATTGTAACTGTTGTCAATTCCAATAGTAACCGTACATTTGACGTGTAAACTTGAGCCTTTGGTAACGTGCTCCAAGCCATCTTTCAATATTACAGGCCTTTTCAAAGTTGATTTCTGTATCAGTTTAACCAAAAACGACTGTGTTTCTGTCGTGCTGTTGTTTTCTATTACACAAGTGTAAGTATTACTGTCTAGAGCTGAAAGATTCTCCATTTTGAATCCAACCCTTGGATCGAAAGATGTATTGAGCTCCAAATTTTCTTCGATCTGTACATAAATGCGTTATTAATTATACCAATCAATAACGTATTAATTTTTTTATATAAATAAATAAAAATTAACCTCCGTTCTCAGCTGAACATGTAGCTCCTTCGATGTTGGTCGACATGGTAAAATGATCGTGTCACCAACTGATCCAATGAGGGACTGGTATCCAACATTTCCCACGAACAAATGTTCATCCGCTAAAGTCACGACAGAAACAATACGATCATTACTAAACTTAGATAAAAAATTAAGATTTTTTTCTCGGAAAATCTCGATGGACTTACATCGAACGTAAACGTATACCCAGCTGGCATTAGGATCATCGTAATTTTTGTTTTTATAGTCCGCTTTACCATTGCTGCATCCGTAGTATCCAGTGTCACCGAAAACCACACTATTACGCGTAAATTTAAGTTTCTTACTGCCGTTGCCTAGATCTTCATAAGTTACGTTGTGCGGAGAGGTTTCGACCTTTGAACAGAAGATTAGGCGAAAATTAAAAAAAAACACCTATAGTACAACAGATCCCATATGAATGTATGTCATACATTAGTGAATGCGTCATCCTCAGGATAATGAGGCTCGATATCCTCGATACTCGTGCAAGTTATTTCCAATGTTTCTCCCTCATTTAATTTTAATTCTGGCACATTAGGATTGATGAGCGGCTTGTATCCTTGGCAGTCTAGTATAAAAAAAAAAACAATATTTAAACATGCACTAAACTCATATATACCTATTTATTCGGCTTGCAATTTTAGTTGCGGAATACATGGAAATGACGCGCTTATAGATATAAAAAAAAATCCCAGCCACAATGTCCTCCGGATGATATGGGTTTATCCGCGTCAAGGCTTATACGCGAAAGAGTCTCTCTCTCTTTTGTTGTGTGCAGAGTATATATCTGTGCTTCGTAGTGAGCCACGAGCATCACAGCTTGGAGAGGAAGTCCTTTCTTTCCTCTGGCGATAGCGTTCGAACATTATCACCGCAACGGCGTTCACCATACGCGCGTGTGTAAGACACCAGTGTCGAAGAAGAATTGAGAGAGAAAAAAAAGTATACTATACTCTACTGAGCTATTCATGAATATTAATTTTCAACATCAGGCTCATGCTTTAAGAATTTCAAAAAAGAATTATGCAGTGTCTATTGAAATTTTCTAATAATTGTCATATACGTGAATCAGCTATATGTGGCCGGTATTATAGTGCGCGAAGAAAGATGTGCAAACACGTGTATTCGTTGTAAGATAATAGAGATGAGATTATAGAAAAAGTTTGACAGAACCATTGACGTACGTTCGAAGAGTTTCGGGAAACCCGGTAGTATTATCGTTTGCGGATGTATACATATAGTGGGAAGGGTTACTCGTCAATTGTCAACAGATGCTCGATACTATATATAGATATATATAGATGTGACGCGCCTACTCTTAACCCAAGTCGTCATCTGCGGAAACGACGCTGACCTAAAGATGTATTATAATATGCTGAGATAGAGAGAGAGAAAGACACACGCATTTTGCTTATCTGCACCTTTCGGATGCTGCGCTGATACACACATACACAATAAGGCGTTTCTCCGATAAAACTGACTCGTCTCTATCAAGTCCCTCGTTATTTTCGTTAGCTTATCGTATTTCGGCGTATACCGCCTAATTTTATTTTCTTTCAAATGTTATTAATATTCCAAAAGATTAATCTTATCGCTTGTGTGGATAGTGGAGCTGTGCACAAAATGATTTCATTTTTTGGGTGTACTAAATAAGAACTTAAACATTTAAAAAACGTGTCGATTTTAGGTAACCATTAACTCTATAAATTATCCATAGTCGCGTATCGAAAATCAATAAATCGAAAGTGCCCCACTCTATGTACTGTTCATTGAAATGTGCGCAATATTACTATCCGTTTGAATAGCTGCTAATTGGCACGATATATCACAATTAAACTACCAATTTCTTAACAATTACAGCGAGCTACAAGCAAGATTGGATAGAAACAGGTCAGACGCGCGAGAGCAAGTTATATTGTTTGTGCGAATCCGACACGTAATTGACCAACTGCTGTGAGATACAGTTTAGATAACGAACGCTTTTTATTAATATGATCGACTAAAACTGACTGCAAGTATGTTATATATGTATTCCAAAGCACGAGGGAAAAACCTTTATACACACCATTCAATTTAATTTGACTCGACACGTATATATAGTACACGTTTCGCGAAACGTAAATAATTATTACTGCAATTTCATATAACCAGTACGTTTTGCGATTTAAAATTGCACGTTGATCTCCACACCAGTTATACTTATATTTATTGTCAATCACTTTACTTAGAAAACTGATGACGACAAATTATCGGTTACTCATGAATGAACGCGCAGACATGGGAAAAATCGAGAATTTACAAACACAACTCACTTTTTGCTGCGCATAAATTGCGTTCGTTAAAAGTATATATATCCACAATAACTCAAAGCTCTTATAGTGGTAACATACAGTCAACCCATTTATATACGATTTCACGCAGCTGCATCAATCCCGCGCAGTTATCAAAGTCAAATATTGCGTTCAGTGCAGCGTGAATAGAATACATAGACTTATCTCTCTCTCTCTCTCATTCAGGTTAAAATCTGATAAAGTATCGATCGATCAAACGACATCGACTGAAGTGTATCTGGTTTATACAAACCGGAACACGAGACAAGTGTATATAGTACTTCGGAAAAATGTGGAAAAGCCGTATACACATACAGAGAAATGCAGAAGGATATACATAGGTGTTATAACGGTGTGTGTGTGCGCGCGCGAGTCGTCGAGTTTCGAAAGTATCGAGACGAGAAGCCGGCGCAAAGTGTATTACGTCGACCAGGTGTATGAATCATGCTGAATTTATCTTTTCCAGCGCAGATTCCTCGATATATACGTGCCGCTATACCGAACGACCCGATTACTCCACTTTGAAATCTAATTGCCGTTGCGCCTACATATATATAGCTATACACTGCACATGTAATAATCATAATGCAGATGAGCGTGTAATAACTATGAGTACAGAATAACAATTATTCGTTGCACAATAGTACAGCTCGTCGCCAATGTTTTTCGACACTGTCGCGTATAATGCAAGAGGAAATCGGTATTATGTATATACAGTATAATCGATTTTCGATCGTTTCAAGGACGTGCAAAATGCACCTAGATGGAAAATATATTCACTGCAAAGATTGTCAAAAGCGTGAGAGGTGTGAGAGTCAAGGTGTGCCCGCGATGAGTAAGTAAGTAAGTTCGAAAGAGACGTGACCGGGTATGTATAAACCGGTTTTTAAAGGGCCTTCGTGGCGTTCATTCATAAAATAGCATCGGCGCCCGAGGCCACTGACGTCACTGGGCCCGATATACACCACCTTTGCTGAATTCCACAGTATAATACACCGACAGCATATATAATATTTTGCCGATTGAAAAAACGAGCAGAGCAGCTGCATATAATATAACGCGACGATCGTCCTCGGCCTCGCCTCTCAACAGGTGTCGTCGCGTTTGTGTCCACGTGACCCCATTTTCGTTCTCTAAACTCGATCGTCGTATACTTATAAACACACAGCGCGCGTAGGTGGAGATAAAAAGCCGTGTCTGTGTGTATGTAATGTAAAAAAAACCTTACCTGAGATAATAGCGACGAGCAGCAGCAGCAGCAGAGCCGCCAACGCGCTGCTCCGCGGCATCCTCGCGATTCCTCAACACTATATAGCACATCAACTCATTAGCACTCGAGGTAACAACTCCTCATATTATGCACTCGCGTGTATATGTGTACTTATAATATATACTGATGGCGCGCGAGCGCGATGGTCACTGGGAGAAAGCCGCGCACCTACTGATGATGAAGGTCTCGAGGAGAAGCGCACGCGGAGTGACTGCTCTTTGGAATGGCTTGCGAGCCGCGACTCTGGAAAGAGAGAGAGAAGAGGTGGAGTCGCCACTAGCATGTGTGGAGATTCCCGCATTTGTGTGTAGCGTATATAGCTTGACTCTTTTCGTATTATCTAAGAAAAAGGATGTGCGCTATTTTATCTATCTCTCTCTCTTGTCGATTTCCTTGTGCTCCTGCTTTTGTGACAGACAAATTGGGCTATTTTTTTATTCCTGTAGTTGAATAATATTGAGGTTTTTTTTTAAATAATAGTGTGTTTATTATAAGAACCGGCGATGATTGTTTGCGATCGGTATGTATTGTATACATCCACTTCCTGAAAGAGCCGCGCGGAGAAGCTGAAATAACGCGCGGCAGCGATATGAGTATTTTTGGAACTATAAGTACATACAATTCGTTTACAAATTTCTCGTGGATTTGGAAATTCCCCCTTTCACTATTTTGTTTTCCATACATTTCGTTCGCTCTGACCGATCTATTATACGATCGCTATTTAAAGCGCGGCTAAGTATTCCATATCGTTCATCTCGCAAACTTATTAGGTATTTAGAAGTCTTTTGCTCTCGACGGCGAAAGTGGGTGATACATTACTTGACAAGTCCGACGAGCTAATCGCGCGTTAATTATATGGTTGCGCGTGGAAATCTGCTGTAGCTATAGAAATATTGCGGAAAATATGATTTTTGACGAGTTTCGAAAAAGTGTGTGTTATAGATTTATCTTTTGAATACACATATATGTTTAGTTTTTATTTTTATATCCGTATAACGAACGGACTGTGATTAGGGAGGAAGTCCTTTCGTGATAAGTTTTATTATCATGTCAACTATGTTTACGAACTGAGTGATCGCAGTTTGTCACCATATAGACGCGCATATATCACAAAATTCCTGTTCCACATTAACGTGTGTAGCAGATTATTTTTTTTGAATTTACAATTATTGTTTAATGTAGAATTATATAATACGTTTGCTTAATTATGAGAATTAGTGTATAATTAGTTGGAGAGGGTATGGCATAATGTGGGTTGTTCAAATAGGATAATGCACTTTCGTGAGATTATTGTTTCATTATTTAAAATTTTATTTGAAATAAAAGTTTCTCAGTTTGACTGATAGCATTATGTATACCATTTGATTGTTCCTTATAAGTACATCTGATTTTTAATATTACGTGTCGAGTGAAGGATACTTTCTATTAAAAATTTACTATAATTTATTGTTCGTCGTTTACTTTTGTCTAACAACATTTCGAAACCGAATTTGCAAAAGAACGTTCACCAAGCGTTTAAAGGTGATATTCGCCATTATAAATCAACTACTCTAGATAATATCTTTGGTAACGATCACAATCATTAAATCATTTTAAAAAACGGCATTTTTTCACTAATATATTGAAAAAAATGGCAAGAATCGTCAATGCGAGCTCAACAACGTTACGATCTGATCTAAACCAGCAAGAGACAAAATATTGCTTTGACTTATAGTTATATATATGTATTATATACGTGTAAGATTGGCTTTATAAAGCTATTCCTTTTTTACGCAATCGATTTTTAACTACGATCAGTCTGAAAATATTCGATCATAGTCTTTCTTTTCTATATATACTCAATTATGATACAAAGTCGTGATTATTACAGTACAATGTAAATATAGGTATATGTCTGTTGTGCTTCGTTCATCTCAACGTGGTCAAAGGTCGGCATTGGGCATCCTTAATTCATTATTTTTACACTTCTCATATCACGTACAAAAATGAAAAACATCGAGAAATAATCGTAACGAGAAACATGACTGATGTTCAGTACTTGAAACGCCGTGAGATTTTTCGGTAAAAAAAATTAAGGACGCTCAACTATATTAAATATTTAGTCTATCACATTGTTGCCGGTAAAAGTCTATAGTAGATCAATTTTTAGACTAGTTATATTTCAGTGCTGATATTTTTTTTTCTTTTAACAGAGCTGGACACAAGATGAGGTGATGATTAAATAAATAAATAAATAAGAACATTTTGAAATGTTCCAACCAGTCGCAGTGTTCATGTGCGATCTAGGCCAATCTAAATATATATACTTAACATTAGAGGAACTTTGTTAGAAAACAAATTCTAACATCTAAGTAAAAGCAGTCTGTCAGCTAAAGTATAATTTAGTGGCGCAATTAATGTGCGCTTCAATTGAGAGCAAATCTGACAAAATAATTTTATAAGTATCTATTTAAAATTTTTCTTATATAATTAAAATATCTGTGGAAATACTCGCAAAGTGCTGTATGATACAAAATCAGTATAAATATGGTAAGAAAAATATTTTGTCAGAAAAATTGTCTCTCCAACTGACTACATGTTATACAATGAAAGAAGCTGCCGCAATAATTTATGAAATATATTTATCGTTACTCTTGAAGTTCGGGAAATATCACGCAATTGCAAGGATTACTATAGGGAATTTCGCCTTGTGCACGCGTCAACGACCATCGCATCCTATGCATTAAGCATTAATAATAAACGAACTGTACTTAAAACGTGATATTTTGCTTGACTTTTGTGAGCTGCAACGATTTATGACGATAGCGCGAATAGCAGAGGCGAATTTTTCAATATAGTGTGAAACATTATCGTACAAAAAGTTTTTTTCGCATAACAGCGTCGTACTTAATGGAGAAATGCATTTTTTAACTGCAACGTCGAGTATTCCTATAAGTATCTTGTAGATGTGTCCGTAAATCTCAAAATCACTATATAGCCAAGAAGCCCAAGGATTTTTTGACATTGGAAGTCTCTGGCAACGACACGGCCCACTTTCTCAGTCCAGTGAGCAAAACCGAACTTGTAACGAGAATGGCACCTCCGACCGAGTATCTGTTTGGTATTTCATTGAAAAAGAGTACTTGCCAGAAGAATGCAAAGACAATATCTGCCGATCTGGCAATGGCTACCGGTCCAGCCTGTTCCATTTGCAATGCCAGAGTTAACAAGATTTGTCCTCCAAAACTGAATAGTGCCAGAGCGACTACCAACAACCTGATGATACAAGTTTTAATTAATAATTTAATTAATTTAATGCTGTCTGAAAAGTAAAAAGTTATACATACCTGTCAGTTCCACAGCTAGGTAAGCATAGAGCTCCAATGGCCCAAGTGACTATGAGTGTCTGGACTAAACCAAATGATCCAAAATTTGACATTATTACAGAAAAGTGCAGTCCTTTAAGTGCTCTCAGTAGAACATATGCATTGGCTCCAAATAAAGTTGCAGAGAAAGCTGCCACTGCACTCCAGAGATCTGCATGTTCAGTTTCCACATGGTTGTCAGTCAAAGACACAACAGTGTGACCAAAGATGAGTGGTGGACGAGTGATAAGGACTACGCCAATTAGTGTCAGGCAGACAGTTATGACATTGAAAAGACCACAGGGTTCCTTGAGAAATATTCTTGCAAATATTGCCACAAATACTGGAACTGAGAAGACTATCACAGATGCATCAGCTAGAGGCATGTGTCTAAATGCATAAAAGCTGAGCATAAGTCCAGTTGTACCGACGAAGCTTCTCAGAAGTAACATGAGGCGGCGACCCTTTGGAAAAGGGTCATCTCCTTTGTAAATTACTATCGGGATTGCTGGTAATAGGACACCTACGAATCTAAAGGCAGCCAACTCCATTGGATTCACCTGTCAAGGAAGCAATCGCCATTTTAATTAATATTATTTCTATGCACTTCTGTGCTTGAATAATAATCTGTCATTACACTCTTACCTCTACCAATCCTTTGACAATAACACTACAGAGTGAGAAAAATAATGAGGATAGAGTAGCTAAAACCAGACCAAGGTATGGACACGATTTGCACTTTGACGTGGAAAAATCTTTCTTTCTAGCAGCATTTTGGCACTCCAAGTCACCGTCCACTAGGTGCTGTAACTCTACGTGCTCCGGCATGTCTAGGAGACAATAATTTTTATAGAACATTAACGAAAATCTAATTGTCACTAAATTATTAATGGAAAAAGATACTAACTGATAACCAAAGACTGAGTGAAACCTTAAAAAAAATTGGAACGTTATCAAACGTCGTTGGCAACGCTTATTTCTTAACAATCCTCCTCATGATAGCTATCGTGTGCGATATCCTTTTCGATAATTTGACAGTTCGACGAAAAGCTACTCCGCATCATCGGAGCCGTCTTCTCCTCCGCCCCCGTCTACTCTTTTCCAATCTAGACCTGGCCAACTTGACGATCGACCGACCAAATCAGGCAATCAGCTGTGAGAACCGACGCCTGCTGCCATCTGGTTTTTACTGCGACTGCGTATAAAAAATATCAGAACGCGATAGGTACAACACGGCACATCATACGTCAAATCCTTGGTTTTATATACCAGTTTCATCGTAATAGTCGGTAGTTTTTTTCTTATTATATTGTCATCGTTTTTTATTAATCCTTGCCTCATTATTTCTCACGTTACGTTATTTTCTATCAAGTTTGGTAGGTGAAGATGATAATAATTAAGTTGGAAGTCTAGGACAATTGATAACATGACATCATCTGTAAGGTGAGTCACTATTGTTGTCTAAGCTTGAAATCTATACTATGTAGTATAGTAAAAAGTAAACTACCTGTTTATTGATTGATCTTGATCTAGAAAATTCAGTCGAATGTTATATTGTTTCATCGATAAAATCTCGTTTACAGGTAATGTGAAAGTACAATCATGAAGCTTTTACTCCTTTTCGTTTTGTTTAATGCCCTTGTGGCATTAAGCTTGGGTAGTGACATTACCAATGCTGTTTTTGGAAAAGAGCTGGATGGGATGCCAGCTGCTTTTGGTGATTTCAATTCAGATGAGTTAACCGATGTATTTGTCTTGAGCAAAGATGGTAGAACGGTTAATATTATGCTGGCCTCGGTTGAAGAGCCTTTGTTGCAATCTGCTGAGCTGAGCTGTGACTTCGAAGATAAAGTTACCAGTGTTGTACCGGGAGATTTTGATGGTGATCTATTCATGGATGTGATGGTTACCACAGTCAGTACTGCTGAAGCAACTCGTGGAGTTACTAACGTGCACATTTTATGGGGAGATAACAATATATTGAATTGTACTGGTGCAATAGCTAAAAATGCCATCATACAAACACAGGGTCAGCCATTAGCGATGGATTACAATCAAGACATGATCATTGATCTATTTGGAACAGACGTTAATGGTACAAGAGCATTTTGGGTTTTTAATCCTAATAAAACAAAACCTTTTCAAGTCTTTATGAAAAAACCAAAGGAACTTGGTAAGTATCTATGAATCAAAACTTCTAAATGTTTATAGAATGCAGAGACTTACTTTAATTTTGTTTTTTCAGAAACTTGGTTGCCTATAAGAGTACCTCACGCTAATGCTTTTTTAGATTTGAATAGTGATTTTTATTCAGATCTTGTTGTAACAACTGAGAAGTATCTTGAAATATGGCACGGTGGAGAGGATGGTTTTATGTTTCACAAAAAACTCCCCATTGTGTTTCCAAAATATCCAAATGCAGTAGTTGGTCAATCGTTACATTCAGATGTTGAATTAATGGGAAAAATGGATCTTGTCTTACCAGTATGCACTGATTCCAGTTGTACTCATAGCTTAATTATGATACATTCAGATTCATCATCTGACTGGATCGAATTGCAATTAGACTTTCAAGATAACACTGGAGTTGGTGGTACTTGGGGCTTTGCTTTGCAAGGTGGCCAGCGATACACGGATACAATTACAATGAGAGGTGGTGATTTTAATATGGATGGATATCCGGATCTACTTGCTACTTTAAAAAATAGCGTTACTCAACAAACGCGTTCATTTCTTCTTGAAAATGTTCATTGTCAAAAAGATTGTGGAAAATTTAATCGAACATTCGAAGTTCGTTGGAATGCTCTTAGCCCATTTTTCAATGAAAGTGTCATGGCAGTGTTTTATGATTTTTACCAGGATGGTATGTTTGTCTTCTTTTTTATGAATTACACAGATGCAATTATCGATTTGTTTAACAATTTAATACAATTTTACAGGTATTCTGGATGTGATATTGGTACTTAAGAATGAGAAGGTTTATAAAACAGCTGCCTTCAAGAACAGTTTGGATTATGATGCAAATTTCGTCAAAGTGATGGTTCTCACTGGGAGGACTAATAGCCAGTATCCTATTTCTCCAGGCAGTCTTGGCAAGAAGAAAAGAACGTATGGAACAAATTTACCAGGACCTTCGATTGCATATAAAACCACAACACAAGACGGTAGTCCTCGAAGTGCGATAGCTGCGCAATTACCTCAAAGTGCTCACTTTTCTTTGAATTTGCCGTTCACGACATTTGGCTTGGGACGAACGCCGAATTTTATTGACTCGTTAACGATTGGGGTACGTTTATTTCATTTTATATAATATTTTACGATATTTATATTGATGAATTAACAAGACGAAAACAATAGTTTTCATATACAATTCTTATATTTATTTAATCTTATGAGATAGTTTAATTACAAATACTGACATTTCTGAGTCATTGTCAAAGAGTTTGTAGAGACATAAAGTATTAGAAAATATGTTACACTTAACTTTTGATGATTAGAAATTTAAATGCACAATAATTGAATAATGTAATTTTAATAACATTAACTTGAAGGGAAAGAAATTATCCTTGGTCCAAATAATCTGAAAACTTTTTTTACATCTAATCCATTATCCTTTCATAGCTTTTGATTTATCAAACATGTAAAATCGTACAAATGTCTTAAACATTAAGATTAGTTTTTGGCATTCTGTTATGAGTAATTTGCAAACTTCCGAGCTTTTGACCAAATCGATTTCTACTCCTTCAAAAAAAAGTATTGTCTTTGGTTGACAGCACAAATCACTGAACACATATACGGACACACAATCCTGGATAGAAAATTTAATTGAATATATTTAAGGAAAAGACTTGTTGCAAACATTGAGCGTTGATGTTAGTTAAATAGTCGACGTTATCGAGACCAAACGAATGTTACTAATATAGTCTTACCATATCATTAAGTAAATAACGATGTCAGCGCGTATATTGTCTTGGGTTCAATTTAATATTCTAACCAGGAAAATCGACGAACGATTGCTTAATCTTCTGCATTTCTTTTGGAATTATCAGCTGTCAAATAGATCTCGGGAATGGCCGCAAATTATTCCGAACTCCCAGATGGTAGTCATACCAAGTCCTCCGACGGATCCCTCGAGATGGAAGGCGCAGCTGTTTGTCACGCCCAGCAAACTAATCCTGCTGAGCGCCGCCGCTTTGACGGGAACCTGCGGACTGATCACTGCGATTATCGCCGCTCTGTACTGGAAGGAAAGACGAGAGGATAAGATTGAGAAGTTGCAGGAGGCGCACAGATTCCATTTCGACGCGATGTAAAATAAAGATACGATAAATTCGTTTGTTGAACATTTTCAAATCGATCGAGTTTAACGAGATATTTGTACATGCTATACACACCACAAGTTGTGCTAATCTTGTAATGCGATTTGCCTGAAATAACCTTGTATTATATCGAATTTGTGATTTCAAAATTTAATTTATTGAAAAATTATTTTATATTAATTTTTATAACAGTTTATTGCGTCTAAATGAAGAAATAATTTTTCTTTATCAAGTAGTTTGTGTCAATACCGCATTTACGTGAATAAGATTATTTAGAACGTTATTAATTAGTATATGGTGTACGATTTTCGATACGCCACATTGTTTGTAATCATGAAATCAATGATTTATTGTTTTGTCGTCAAAGTTTTTATATAAAATTAGCGCTCAACAATAAATTTATGTATTTATGTAAAAATAATTTTTACCACGCGTATTTTGGTCTTGCGCTGCCTAACTACCAGCCGCGCTAATCTACAGCTGGAAAATGTTATTGGCATCTGTCATTTCTGATGGCAGGATTGAGGTCGTTGAAGTAAGGATGAGCCATTGCTTCCTCCGCTGATAACCGAAGTGCTGGGTTACAGACTAATAATCTCTGAAATATGAATATACATCCATTATGTTTATATTATTTAATAAAAAAATTTCGTTGTAATAAAATGTCTGCCTTGTTTGATTCTTCTGTCCTGTAATTTTAAAAGTACAATTCACTTACCGCAAGTAAATCTTTTCCTCTAGCAGTAAGTTTGGGTGTGACTTGAGCTAATCCTTGGGTAGGATGATACTGTGGAAAAGGTCTGTAATCTGGAAGAGTAGATATATCTGGCCAGGTCTCTTCGGTAGGTGTACCTAACATTTTGAATATTCTCTTTAATTGATCATCAACATCCGAGCCTGGAAACAACGGTCTGCCAGCATTGGCCAACTCTGCGAATATGCAGCCTGCGCTCCACATATCAATGGAAGTGGTATAAAGTTTGGCTCCAAAGAGTACATCGGGTGGACGGTACCAGAGTGTCACCACTTCTGCTGAGTAACATTTGACTGGTATACCGAATGCTCTTGCTAATCCAAAATCTGCCAGCTTTAGCTCACCATTCTAAAAGTGCAAACATTGTTTATAAAAGCTTCACTATTCAGATTTTATACAGAGGAATTTCACTGTACCTCGTTGATGAGCAGGTTCTGAGGTTTGAGATCCCTATGAAGGACATTTCTACTATGACAAAACGCCAGTCCTCTGAGTAATTGATATCTGCAAACGACATTCATTACATAAAAAAAAAACTGCGTTAATCAAAAGTGTAAAGTACCGAATATACCTACAGGAATGATTTGACGACATCCAAGTCGATAACACCATTAAGGCTATCAAAATACTTCTTGAGGTCCTGATCACAGTGCTCGAAGACTAAAGTCAGCTTCTTGTCGCTGTGAAGCACATCGTAGAGGCGAACAATGTTTTTATGCTTCAGCTCCTTGAGCAGGCATATCTCTCTGAGCGCCGATGAGGGAACACCCTAAAAAGTTAGGCCACACCATCGTTATATAGTGTTACTTATATACATTCAGTTGTGTATAAATAATAGAAAATCGATAACCGAGGAGCGACTAAATTTGGAATCGAAGGTCATCAGTGCCTGAAATAAACTCACTTCATCGTCATCATCCAACCGGACCCTCTTGAGCGCGACTATCTCGTGGCTCTCGCGATTTTTCGCCTTGAACACGGTGCCATATGTGCCTGTGAAAAAAATAAACAAACAACAAACCGTGAATTATCGTCTGCGACGGGGCATGATCAGTGACAGTTCTAGCCGAGGTTAAAACTATCGTAACACAAGGAGCAAGAACTCTAGCGTGTCTGCATGGAATTTAGAGTAGAATAGCAAAGTAGGACGGGAGCAAGTGGTATTTGCGACCAAGTCGACTTACCTTCTCCTATTTTTTCGAGTTTCTCATATTTTTGCATATTTTTGGAGGTTCTACGCGGGCGGAATGTACGGCACAGTGCCACAGTGTGGTTAGCGCTGCGCTCGGTACGACTGGAGTCAGAGCGCCTATGGTACGCCTAGTACATCCACCATATTTTATTTTGAATAAGCGGGAAAAAAATTTATCGTACATATGCATTCGGCCAATTGAAAAGTTATGCGATAAAAATGCATAGTCTATTGTTGAAATGTTCGAATTTATTTGTTTCAACGTTATATTACAGCTGGCTATATACATGTAGCTTAAGACAAAGTAATGCAAGATAAATTCTTCAATTATAAATTATAAAATATATTATTAAAAAATTACAAAACAAACAAATTTTACAGTTTTTTTTCTTGATAAATCATTGTCTACCATATAGAACATTTAGGCTCAGGATTCATAGGTCTATGAGCAGGACAATTGTAAGCTTTCGCGAATGCTTCCGAGTTCAATACAGTTCCAATTATTCTATATTTGCTTCGGTTGTGTAAGCTATGTGTATATCGTGGCAAGAAGGTGCGTGATGTTGTTCGACAATGGTTCTAGAAAATAATATGGCTCATAAAAAAAATATCGAAAGCTTTAAATATAGGTCTTATATATAATATTATAGTGTATAATATGTATCAAGAAATTCCAACTTACAACAGCAAAAGATAAGAAAAATAGTTGATCAGAAGTTAGTTCTTCTAAACCTGGTAGCTTCATCTCTGCTGAGCTTGATCCATCGGCGATTTCTTTAAATGCTTTATAAGACAATTCTACTCCAATAGTGTTCGCTATATTTTCTCCTAAATAATTAACTCCGTTGAGCTAAAAAAATCGATGCATGAAAATAAATATATAAATTAAAAAATTCTTTTTGACGAATACTGCGCGTGAAATTTGGTAAAACTCATATATATAATTACCGAATAATCATTAAATTGCTCCACAAAGCATTGGCTTCTCTTTTTGTAATCCTCCACTATGGACTCAGGCCACCACGGTTTATAGTTACCATCGAATAAACGACCTAGAAATGAGTATGCGAATTAAAAATAATTCAAAAGTAATAATAAGCTGAAATTTATTATGTGTACTTGTAAAGTTTTGATTTACCGGAACTATCTATTGCGTGAGACAGTTCGTGACCGATGACTGAACCAATATAACCATAATTAACTGATATTGGAAGGGAGACTTCAAAAAATGGGACCGACAGTTGAGCAGCTGTTACAACTAAAATTAAGATTAATTCGTACTAATAAACAGATTATGACAAGTATTTAAAAAAAAACACCAATTAAACATACGCAGTGAATTCATATGCATCGTATATATTGCATTGGAAATGAGTGGATCCATTAATAGGCTGAAAAAAATTATCATTGAATGCAACTTTACAAAATAAAAAAACTTTTTGTTATTTGTATAGGATCAATATTTACGCATTATCGCTATTTTTCTCGTCAGTTGTTCTCAGACGTTTTAGATTCTTCTCGATTTCATATTTCTTATAAATTTGTAGGTTTTCACAAAAGCTTTCTCCAATTTGAAGCTATAACAAAATCATCATGTATTGAACAATAATATTTTCTAAAACTAAAATAATAAATAATTTACCTGATCGTATACATGATCCATATACGATGCATTAGTAAAAATGTTCGTATAACCCATGTTGATTGTTAATTTATTAATTTTTTTAATGGTTCTACTTTTTGTTGATTTTTCAAGCCAACTGGATTTTTGTATGTCGTTCATTAATTTATCGCGAATCTTAACTGCCATTTCCAATCCCTAGAAGGTAACACAATAAATATAATTACCTAAAGTATGTTTTTTGCGAATTTACAAATTTATGATCAATTAATGTTATAAAACAGTTTTTAACCATTTTTTTCGAATCTTCTGAAAAATATTTTTTTATGTATTTCAACCCTAGACCATATCGTGGTTTCAAATCGGGCAAACAAGAAAGAGACCTGCAAAATTTGTTTAAAGTTGCATTATATAGTAAAAAAGCAATAAAATTACAACATATTAGTATTGTGTAGTATTTCAACCTGTCTGGTGCTGCTTGATACCCTTTATGTTCTAATGCAGCTTCTGCCACTAAATCGGACATTTCTTGCGTGGTGGATTCCAAGGAGTATATTAAGAATGTCCAATGAATATAATTAACTAACATAAGAAATTAACATTAATTAACATTAATTATTAATTAACTCAAGAAAAAATATGTAGATTATAATATGGTGGTAATTTCAGGCATTTTATTTTAAAGAAAAATTTTTAAATTTTGTTTGACCTACCAATAACACGATTCGGTGTTTCATCAAGTAACCCTGACAATTTCTTAAAATACGGTTTCTCTAAAACTACGATCTCTTCCGAATCTTCAATAGTAATGTTTACTTTTTTAAAGACATTAGCAATAGTCTGTAGCCAATTTATCTAGAAAATTATTAACAATTTTATTTCTTCATCGATAATCATATAAATTTGGTTTGCGGCGCCAGATGTCTGCACGGCCACATATGAATTTAAATACAGTATTTCTCAAACCTTAGAAGTATTGTATTTATGATTTATCTGATCGTACAAAGTTTGAAAATCTTTTATTTTCATATACATTTCAGTATATTCAGAATTATCTCTTTCATCCTCAGTCGATTTTATCTATAAATTAATAGTTGAAATAATTTTTAATTTTATAAAATTGTAAGAAATAAATTAGAAGAAAATTTACCAAATGTAATCTCTCCTCAAAATTCATAACGGCTTTTACGTCGTCAGTTATATCTTCCGAAGAGACTTCCCTATTAGTTGATTTTGCGAATACAAGCGCTACCTTTTTCATGAAATCTTCATATTTTTTTAAACTTTTTTCGACATTTTCATCTCTCAACATATTTTCGTATAAACTATCGAACGGTTGATCTATCTAAAGTGTAAAAATCAAATTAATTATGATGTTCACTATAAAATTTTCAATTTTTTTTTTATTAAAAAGTGTATACCGTTATAATAAATTTAGATGTGTCCTTAACATCATTTGAAACATCTATCTCAAATATAGCATTAGCTTCACTATAATCTATGTAATAATTGTGAACGTTTTGCCAAATATTACTTTTATCCCATTCGTGACTTTTCATACTCATTGGCCACCTCCCGATTGATTTAGCATATGCTCTAACGGTTTTATTCCATCTTTTTCACGCTTAGCTTTTGGGGCAGAAATTTAATATTACTATTAAGTTTTAACTCAAATTTGTCGAATAAAATGTGCACTTACCTAAATTTGTACAGGATTGATACCACTTTTTCTCATATTTCAATGGAATAACGTCGTCTGACTTTATTTCCTCTTGCAAAATGTCTATAAAAAAATTTACATGATATCATATTCTATAATTACAATACAAAACATTGTAAGCCCAAAAATTTTACCTCGCAAACGATTATTAACCATTTTTTCTGTTATTTTATCCATGCCCCAAATATTTGTATTGCCTGGACGGGGAAAATTTTTTTCCCAATTACCGCAGGCATATTCGTGGAAATTTTCACACGGGTCTGCCGACTTATTTATACTTTTTAATATGTAATTTGCTAATTGAAAATAATATCTGTTGTTATTCATGTTCTTTATTGTTTCTTTTTTTAATAAAATTTATGAAATGAAAATCATACCAACAATCTGAGGTTGAGATAAGTCTTCATACGAATTCACATATGGAACGGCTGCAATAGTTCTAAAAATCGAAAGTAATCTGATATAAAAAAAAGTAATGTATATGCATGTATAGGTATTTTTTTATATTTAATCAAGCTAATAAAAGTAGTTATTACAAAAATATGTATGGTATTCTCCACATCTTATGGGGATTGATGTATCGCGTCAACGTTTCTTTCGACTGCAGTGAACGACACACTAAGATGTCATTGCTTTATACCACCGCACTTATATATTATTTCTAAATAGAAACTAAAATTTTTCGTGACGAAATTCACGTTATCAATATACCATATATATAATATAATGTCTTTCTATTAACACAATGATACAGCCGTGCGACCGTGACTTATATATCCGGCAGTTGTTTAACATTAATCAGAATTTACCAATTTCAGCTAAACTTATACAGATACCAAAAAATAACAGATGTGTAAATGTATAATACCCTGCTAAAAGTAATCCACAGAAGTCCATAGAAATAATCGATAAAACATCTTATTGAATTGAATGTTAAGTCTTAATCGCCATTTTCACATTAAAACTCGATTAAATTCGATAGATTCGATAGAAGTCGATTAAATTCTGTAAGAAAAAACAACAATTACAATAAATAGATGAAAAGCAGTAATCAAAATCCATAGATTTCTCTATAGATTTTAATCGATTAACCCTATCGAATTTAATTGAGTTTTATTATAAAAATCGCATTTAACAATTTACAATGCTGTTAGTTGGCGCTTACAAAACTTGTAAACGTTGTTCAGAAAATATTAAAAAAAAGCTTAATATTCCGGTTTATAAGCTTTTACACTAGTACACATGAGTCAAGTCTCTGATGTAAAAAATAACCGTATCATATACAAATAAGTTATATAGTTTTAAAAAACAGTAATAAAAGTTATATCATAATTTTTTATTATCACTTCGAGTTATGATGCGTTACACTTCTACACAAGTAAAAAAGTGGGGGGTTTATACACCTGCAGCCTCGTGACGCAAGTATGAAGTGTTTGTGTTTCTATTATATATTTTTATTCAAATTCCACGCTTATTTTTTCCTCACCTTGCCTCACAATCCCGCTTTTCTACACAAGTTTTTTTAGTGTTTTTTGTACTTTAAAAGCATAAAATCGCACGTAACGTAATTTCATTTCTTCTTTTCACTTTGTTATCGAAATTCAAATTAAAAAAATGATATCTATTATAATTTTATTATAGGGAACATCAAAACAACGTCGTCCATTTCATAAGCATCAGTATTTTATTAACATATATAACACCAACGTTATCACGTGCAGCTTCTTTTTCTACCTCTGAGGTGAAAACGCCGAAAGCTAACAATAACGAAATAAACTTCTTGCAAGAACGACAAGAAATTTCCCGCCTTCGATTTGAATTCAACGTCTGTTATCTACACTAGCGCCCTCAGCGGCGGGATTTTGGTCGCGAGTCGCGCGAGTGGTGGGGTGGGAGGAGGTCTACAGATGTGAGACGGAGCTGCGCGCATACGCGTTATGCGTATCATTGCTGCAGAAGAGAGCCGCAAACGAGGAAGGATTCTCCGGTAGTCTCGACGAACCATTTTTCCCGTCGTCAAACGGATCAAGCTTTTTGTGAGACTTGGATCGGTCACAAAAAGCGGGATTCGCTTTTCGCATAGGAAGATTTGGCCCGGCAGAGTATTCCCATCATCACAGCTAACGGAGAAGAGTCATCGCTCAGCTGCTCGATTTTATAACAGACAGACCGTACAGCAGTCTACTGCCGAAGAATCTACTACTATATCCAACTGCACCAGGAGCTTGCTGTCTGTGCCGTCACCGTCACTCTTGTGAGTATATACACAGAAGCATATCTCATCAGCCGTTTCTTTGTGTAAGCTCTTCTCTGCTATTAGTATAGATTTCATACTACTTTATATAGCCTATAGCTTTCGTAGCTGTCTCTGTCTAGCCGCCGACAACCCTTTCCCTTTAAACAATAGGTATCTATACTCGGAACAGCACACACGGTCGATCGCTCTCGGCGACGATAGAGACAGCAGCGACAGTGACGGAGAGGCAGGAGGTATTAGCCGGCGACGGCTGCGAATTCTGTGTGTAGGTACTCCCAGCAACAAGCAGACTTTCGACCGAGACATCCTCAAAATTCGAGACTATTCTCGCTATATATAATATACTCATACGAGGCTGTATATATAGACAGCCTGGATGTGTTATAACGCAGCCCCTTTTAAAACGAACGACAAAAATGGCCGACTATACCATTGAGAGCCGGCTTCTTCTTCGACACTTTCCACGATGAACATCTGTGTCTTTCTGATGTTCTTTCGTGATTAACGTTCTCGACTCGCGTGGAAAATTCAACATTGATTAAGCCGGTTCCCATAGGAAACCGGGAGTTTGCGATTCGAAACATACGTACTTATTCGCTTATCTCGCGAGCTTCGTTTTTATCGAGGTTTTTATTCTGCTGACCAGTACTTATAATAAGTACCTGCAGCCTATGTTGTATCGGCTTACATTATTATATGCAAGTTCCAGCCAATCGCGGGACTATTTGTTTACCTACTTATGTTTGATATTTTGCTTTTAAAATCTTATCGCCATTTCCATGAATAGGGGGGGCCTATTTGTTTGAGCATACCATGCATAGCTGCTACAGCTATTTTATTATTATCTTTGATTGCTGGTTCATCTCTCAAACATTTCTCATTGGGATTCTCAGCTGGGAATGCAATTTGTAATTTATTTAAAATTACTTGACATTAATAGAAAACTTTGTCATACCAGGTAATGGAAGATCTGAGACAAGTTGGATCCAACATGATGGTGAGATCTTTTTTTTTTTTTTGTTAAAGATAGAAAATTTTACAGTATTATTTTGCTAGTTATTAACAGCGTGTTTGTCATTCAGGATGGAGGCATTGATGAGTTGCGGCAAGGAGTAGGAAACATGATGGTCGGCGGTGTGGTTCTAAATCATGCCAATAATGTTCATCGCCGCAGTAAAACAAGAGTTACAATGCATGCTCTTATGTCAGAAGCTCTGCCTCTTGATGAGGCTGCACGACTGGAAATGAAAGCTTTACCAAATAAGACACCGGTGTCCGTTCTTCAAGAATTGTTATCACGTAGAGGTACTACTCCAAAGTATGAGCTTGTGCAAATTGAAGGTGCTATCCATGAGCCAACATTTCGCTACCGTGTTACTGTTGCTGATGTTGTCGGTACGTAATCTACTGACATAATTTGAAATAATATATTTGTATTACATCATTTTAGTATTACAGTTTCTCTTAGTTAATCCTTTTTAAGAATTTTTGAAATACTCATGATGTACATAAAATAATTGATAAGAATCTTCTGATTGAAGCAGATCCATTTTTTTCAGCTATGGGAACTGGTAGGTCCAAGAAAGAAGCAAAGCATGCTGCTGCCAAAGCTGTGCTTGACAAGCTTATTGGAGTAAATACTGAAAATGCTGAAGCTCCATTACCAAACAGTATTCCTGAGTGAGTACAAAGATTGTTTGTTAATTCTTTAAAAATTATTTATTCTCAAAAGACAGATATACGTTCACACTTTGAAATAGTGAAAATTTCCCCTTAAGCTCTCAAAATATACAAGAAATTCAAAGTGGCTATGGTGAGGAGAAGGTTGTGAACAATCCAATTGGTTCACTGCAAGAAATGTGCATGTCTCGTCACTGGCCACCACCAAAGTACTCGATGGAGGGCGAGGAAGGCTTACCTCATGAGAGACAATTCACTATTGTTTGCTCCATTCTGAAATACCGTCAAGTTGGGCAAGGAAAGAGCAAAAAATTAGCTAAAAGGCAAGCTGCTCATAAGATGTGGCAATCTCTTCAAGATACAAACTCTAATCGTACACAGGGTGTGGACGAAGATGAGGTAAGAATTGATATTTAATGCTTAAATATTCTTTTTTAAAAAAAGGCGCATAATAAATAATAGGAATATAACTACGTATCTAGAAATATTGATTACTGAAAAATTTTGTTGCTTATAACAAAATCTTATTTAGTTACAAAATAAAAAATGGTATTTTCGAAAATAACAGACCAAAAATGTAGATAAATATATATAAATTTTTTCAAAAATAGATAAATTTTAACTTACTTATTTGATAGCTATGATAACATTAAATACAAATTTAAATTCTATGCATTCAAAAATATATTTTTATTAAACTTATTTTATTAGTAATATTAAATTCAACATTAATAGCTTTTATTATATTGTAAGTCATCATCAATGTTACATACTCATTTATACATTATGAATGAACATAAAAGTGAAGTGGAAGTGGTTTTTTGGTCTGTCAATCTTTAGAAAAAGAGAACATTTTTGTATTTCTTCAGAATCTATAACGGACATTCTTTGTTATTATTACCTTTTTGACAGATTAACATTTCATATTAATCATTTCCACTTCGTTTTAATACAAGTTTTACATTTCATATCAATTGTCCGTTATAGATTGTGCAGAGAAATGCTAGCGTCAATGCCCATTATGCTGATCTAAAAGATAGTAAAATTGCAACATTGACTACACCACATAGTCACAAAGTTTCACAATTCCACAAGAATTTGAAGTCTTCCACGGGTGTAAAGCTATTTGAGCTTCAGGTTGGTGGTTTATTTTTAAAAATTTGAATGGAGACTGGGCAAAAAAGTAATCTAGTTTTCTAAATATACACATATATAAGCTATTTGAAAATCAGACTCATTTATTTCAGAATACTTGTCTGAATGATGGGGATGTGAATTTGGTACAGTTCCTGCAAGAAATTGCATCAGAGCAGCAGTTCGAAGTTACTTATGTAGACATTGAAGAAAAAAGTATTACTGGTAAGAAACATTTATATACTGTCAATAACATAAGTAAAAAATATAGTTATTCATGCATATACAAAATGGGTTTTACACAAACTCAACTTGAATCATCTTTATCTGTTAAAACTAAATCAATCAAGAAATCTTTTTCATTTGTCGGAATGTCTTTATATATTTGTTCATTGAATGCTATAGCTATCAAATATGGCATCCGTTTTTCATGCAGTGCAATCGATTCAAGATATTTATCATAGTATCCCATACCATGACCCAATCTTTTTCCACTCTTTGTAAAAGCCATTCCTGGCAATATTATTAAATCTAATCCACCTAAAAAATTACTAAATCCATTAGTTTTAATTACGCAAATAATTTTTATTATTAGCTATGAATAGTATACTTGCCAGTTTCTAGTGCATCTTTTCTTATGTCTTTAATACTAGGTTGCTTAATATTCCACTTTGTCAAAGGTAATTTTTCATAATCTTCCATTGAATAAAGTTGAACCATTTCCATTTTTTTTCCTTGATAACGCGGAACAAAAACTTCTTTTCCTTTTGCGAAAATATCTTTCAAAAATGGTACTGTATCAATCTCATTTTCTGTACTTAAATATATAGATATTCTCTGACTTGTTTTGTATTGCGGTAAAACTAAGAACTAAAAACATAATTTTTAATTTGTAACAGTTGTGCATTATACATTATATTTTCATATAGTATTACAATCATATCGGGTTCAATTAACTCGGAAAATATAATTTTTAATTTACTATTAATACATAAAACTCAAGGTTTATTAGGTTATGCTGGATTTAAACTGATGTAAATATATTGAAAGATATAAAAATTATATTTTACCTTTTTTAATACTGATTCAGATTGCCGCTTTTTCTCAACACTATCCAATTGTTTTAAAACGTTAGTAATTTCTTCGCGTAAAGCAGTCTTTGCAGCTTTTAACGTCGACATCTCGGTGTTCCCACTTAACCTTAAATTTTTTTACTAATTCTCACTTCTATACGCGCAATGCGAGTGGTGCAACGACTGTCTGGAATCAAAATTCTTGATAATCGATACTAAAATCTTAATAAACACATCCCCTCCACTGTTTTCTATGTGTTACATCTTGATGTGACGAAAATTGTTTTGTTTGATTGACCTGTGGCTTCTTTCTAATCAATATCTTGTTCTATATATGTATATTCTATGTGTGTGTGTATGTGTGTGTGTATATATTTGAAACTGGCAGAAAAAAGTATATAAAATTGTATATGAATAAATTTGCGATTTACTTCTATTACGATTTATTCATTATTAATTTTAATTTTTTTTTAATCAATTGCAATTCAGATAAAATTATTTTTTAAAATTATTTTTCAGGAAAATGTCAGTGTCTTGTGCAACTGTCTACACTCCCAGTTGCGGTATGCTATGGTTCAGGCATGACAAGCAAAGATGCTCAAGCTGCAGCTGCTCAAAACGCTCTGGAATATTTGAAAATTATGACCAAGAAGTGAGCCAGCGCTTTGCTCCTACCAATCGCCGCCATCAGTTGCAAATCTAACAACTTACTGTCAAAAACTAATGTCTGCAGATCTAACGGCAAACTCTTTGGTAGTGACGATCAAATACCAAATTTAAAAATCAGTCAAATTGATCGTAAACTAGAAACGGAGACCAGTAAGGAAAATCACGTATCTAAGACGACCGTACGTACGACCAACACTGAACTTAAAACTTCTGGCAATTGTAATGTAATATCTTCGGGGAAACATAATAGCAAAAGAATCAGTAATGGTACCGGTGAAAATAACAAAAATGTTGATAGAGTCAAGTCAAGTGTCGGAAGATTTAATAACGTCAGAAGTAATAACTGTTCTGTCAATACTCCGTCCGACATTCAGCTGACTAATTCAAAAGATTACTGCGCAAAGAAATACGATAATGAGCTGGGCTCAAAATTTAAGAATTACCAGTCGGAATGTCATAAGGATATTTCTATTAATCAGCAAGATGGCAAAGCAAGGTTAATTGAAAATTTGACACCTCGGTATAACAATCATATAACGTCGTCGGAATTTCATCGAGAACATAATCAAGCGACGAGTATGCAATATTCTCGCGATGATAACAAAAGTAGCAGCATCTACGCCGTTGGACGAAAAACCTTGGATCTGCAAAGTACTCAAACAAAGATAACGCCTGTAAATTTTCCTCCTCTTCGCGCTCCTCAAAGTATCGTTAATGTTCGACATCCATTTTTGACTGAAGCTAGGACGAAGCACAACGAAATTATTCCTAGTAACGGTTTAAAACCGAAATCTACTCTCAATACGATACTGCAGTCAAGCGCAAAGGATTTAGAGTCTGGAAGACAGACGTATCACAATTTTGGCACTTCCACACTCAACATGACGACGAGCATGTCACCTTATCCCAGACCGGATCCCTTTCCACAGCCTACCTTAGCATCCATATTGTTTCCGGATACTGGGCAGTTTTCTCAATCTGCTTCTTCCTACTCAACTAACCAGTTTCAAACTTATGATCCTGCAAGCTATCACACAAGTACTTCAGTAATACCACAATTTTCCGAAAACTCACTTTCCTTTCCTCAGTATGACAGTACTACTTTCGTTCAGCCTAGCCACTACCCAGCAGCAGATCTAACCAGTAGTCAGTTTCAATACCAAACTCCAGGCGTAGGACAGATACAGGATTCAACTATGTTTATTCAGGGTATTCAAAATCCAATCACGATGACAGATCAGTATGCCGCTCCAAATTATACTAGGGCGGTAAGAACGGAGCTGATACATCGACTGCGTCGACCACCGAGATTTACCAAGTAATGAAACTGAATATTCGTGTCCTTGTGCTGACCAAAGCATCTCCTTAGGAATTTATATTTTTTGTCTTTATTTTGTACTTGGAATATTTTATCGAAAACACTCTAATTGAATTGGAATATATTTCTTTTATGTTGGAAGTATACGTCATTTTTGTAATCTAAAGCTAATTTTTGTATTCGTTGAAGAAGAAACAATTAATATCGATTTTTGGTTTTCAATATAATATTCCATTGAGGGTTGAAAGTATATAATGTGGTGAAAATTATTTCAATCGTAGATCCATATTGAAATAAATTTCACCTAGCACCCAGAGAGTTTTTGAGTAAGAAATTATGCTTTATTTACTTTGTTGTGATTTATATACGATTGTTTCGTGAACAGCGATGGCCGAGCCGCGGCAGGTCAGTCAGATAATATAAAGCTGGGATTTTTAACGGTATATATATATTTTTTATTCTTTAATCATTTAGAGAGGAAAAATGGAGTAGAGCGTTTAATTGTAAATACTTAAGAGTACCGAGGAAAAATCGGTAATAAGCGACAAATGCGAAATCTTTAAAAATGACAAAATGAAATTTCGATGAACGGTAAATCATACATTTACTGATCACGTATAATTGATTCTTATTATCATGTGTTATATACAATTTTTTTTTTTTTGTAATAAATTGTTTTTTCATATAATATAGTGGTTGATGAATGAGACACAAAACACGTTTTTGAGGTGATAAATCATTAAAAGCTATACTTTGCATAGAATTAGTGGAGGTTTTCCAATAATTGCATAATATTTAGCTTAAAGTGATGTATTTTTAGTATGCTTGAGAAAGAAAGGCAAGAAAAACAAAGCAAAAAATTAATTAAAAAGCGAATGTATCCTTACAAACATTTTGTTTTTTCACATTCTCAATCCGTTTCTCGTTTGGAGTTAATTTTATTGTCGCTTTTTCCAACAAAAATATAGAGCAGTGTGTAAAGTGATGAGAGAAAATAAATGAAAATAAAATAGAAAAAAAAGTAAAGCGAACAGTCAAAAATCGACATTGCTACAAACTCGTAGTTGCGAGAAAAAACTTAGCCATTGAAGCATTGCCTTCAATCCTACATTTCAGATGTACTTGTGATATGTGATTTTTAGGATTGAAGCATAATTCAAAATTTCTACAGCTCTATGACGCCCATATTAATAGCGTAAAAAAATATTGGATAAAGTCTTAATAACATCTTGAGCACTACATATTAGCAAGACTTTTTATATGCAAAGAACATTTTGTGTATAAATCGACGTAAAAGAGATGACTTATTAAGACTTTGTTCAGTAGCTTTTTAGAATATAGAAAAGTGAAAAAATGCTACACTAAAAGTCCGATTAATCTTTTTTCTAATAAGTAATACTGTGATGATGTAAAATGTACACGTTATACTGGATCTGCCCAGTTATGCGAAGGCATACAAATAATATATTAATAACCAATAAGATCTCGCAACGACGATGGCGAAGATGAAAAGAAGACGATAATAATATTAATTATTAATCTTACGATGGTGTATGTTTTTTCTTTAGTACAGTAGCTCATAAAGTCATAAGCATCATAAATAATGTACCCGTAAGATTAATCCTCATAAGGATTTCCTCATTAAGTACGGATTGTATAGCCCACTCTTATAAGCTATTCGCGTGTATTAGGATTTCTTTCGAGCACGAATCACGAGTATTCTGTTCTTGGACAGAACGATGTAATAAATAAATAATCGGGAAATTAAAAATTCCTGATTTTTATATATAAAAAAGGGAAACGGAGTTAAACGATTGAGCTTTGTTAAAGCGACCGCAATGAAACTTATAAAAGAAGCAAATCGGACAAGTTTTTTTGATCCGATTGCGATCATTCACTGACTCTTCGATGATATTCCCAATTATTGCCGATCCAGATGTGCGTGGTTTTCAATGGTGTTACATCTGGGGATACATCGAAAAGTGGCATAGAACGGTGAATAAAGATAATTAAGAGAGAAATAAGGATGTGAGACGCATGCACGCGCTTGGAAAATAAGCATTATTTACATGCAAAGTATAGTATGAGAGACACAAATTTAACATAAATATAGTTCAAAGTAAGGAATAATTTCTCCCTGCAAGAAATAAAAAAAATATTCATTGTTTTTCGATATTTTAAGAAAGTGTTTCATTTGGTGTTTTATGATTAAGAAAGTAATATTTTTTTGTGGGGAGAAGATTTTTCGACGAGAGAGTTAAATGTGCATGATAACGATTATAAATGCGAAAACTCAAGAAACTAACAATATGCAGTTGGAGATCGAAGATAATTGATCGAATGATTATACGTATGGGAACGAGATAAAGATAGACAAAACGTATTCGTGTTACTGGCAATCTTCAGCGAAGATCGCAGAGAGCGTTTTATATTTTTTAATGAATAAAGAGAGAAAGAGAGCAGAGAGAAAATGAGAGAAAGTAGAAGAAAACCATAAAAGAGCGGAATAATAACTACAATGTCGAAGCCTGTAATAAAATATTAATTACAACCGAAATTATACGTAAAAGAAAATTTTGAAATAATACGCTAGAGGAGGAGAAACGATGGAAGCCGCGAGGGGGGAGCCAAGGAAAGGAGAGAAAATAGACTTTCCTCCTCTGCAGCAGAGGGCTCAAATTTATTTCTCATAGTATTATCATGAATACTGCACTTTTTCTTCTTGTTTTATTTTCTATATTATATATAATACTTTCAAAATTAGCCAGCAGTTCTCTGGAAAATATGACAACTTAAAGCAAAAATTACGTGTGCAAAAACAGTTTAATAGATCCAAATTAAATTGTTCTTGTACTTGGCAAGTAGTCTTTGATTTGAATTGAATATTTTCTAAAGATTATATATAAAGCATTGGAAAGTTTAAACTCGATTTCGTTTGTACACATTGTTGATGAAATCTTATATAAATTGATATTAACATGATATTCAAGAAAAATTAATACCACGACTTTTCTGTATGCACATTACAGAAGTGACCTTTTCAGAATACACCACTATGAAATGCCCAAAATGATTCGATGTAAACGTTAATTACATTAGGATCTCGAATTTCATATTAAAACGAAATAATCGAATATTAACAGAATGCAATAACAAAGATCGTTATTTATTTTCTCTTACATTGCATCGAATATTTTATTCCTCTGAATAGAATATGCGCGCGTTAGAGACGAGCGTTTTTATTCTTGGTATGAAATTATGATACTTGCCTTCGAAATTATGTAAATGCGTAGATTTTTTATATTAATCAATTGTTTTGTAAAATTAATGCTTCCTTTGGTGCGATTTGTATATAACTTGTGTCAGCTTTTTGACTTTGCATTTTTTTGTTTGGTGTGCGAGACTTTCGATTTGTCTAATTCTCATTATAACGAAAAACGATTTTAATAAAAGGGAATATCCTTCTCTGTGTTTTGCGACATTCGCAAAAGTTCCTTAGTATCTCGCGCGCTCGTCTAGCCTACAGTATGATATATACTATAATAGACTTTGTAATTTTTACACTCGAAAAACGTATAAAGCGTGTTTATTTATGAATTTTCGTTTTTGTTATTTTATATTTTTTTTTTGTTTTTTATCAAATTTCTTCCGCCTCCCCCGTATGATCAAACGGATCCAGACGAGAATTTCGGCATGAGCGCGTGATTTATACGTGAGAGGAGAAGAAACAAAAAGTAATATAACACGGACATGGCATACAGATTACGACATACAAACAAACATAAACAAAAGCAAATGCCCTTTCTATACGCGTGTTGGGTACTAGATACTTATAATCAAGGTTGTTCTATGTATGATGTGCGTGTAACACTGTTAATAAAATACTGATGCTTATGATATGATGTTGTTTTGATCTTCCCTCGTTATAAAATTATAATATAATTTTATCTTTTGAGTTTGAAATTTGATAACGAAATAAGAAGAAAGAAAAAAGAAAAATGCCGTACTTAAGTGCGATTTTATGTGCTGTGTATAACAGTAACGCAAAACTCTTTTATCATTTTTGTTACTCACACAAAGAATAATTATACATTCCTTGAAGGAATTTTCTAAACTATATATAACTTATTTGTATATGAAATAGTTATCTTTTACAGCGACTTGATTCATGTAAACATGTATTATAAACCAGAACATCAAGACATTTTTTAAATATTTTCTGTATTGTTTGAAAGTATTGCAAGAGCCAGCTGTCATCAGCATTATAGTATATAATAGTAAATGTTTTGTGAGTGCGCATACATTTACACATCTGTTATTTTAACTTTATGATATGACTATAGTATTACAACATTCATATTCGGTTTAAACTTACTCGAATTATTATTATTACTATATCTATAAGTTTGGCTGAAATGAATAAATTCTGAATTATGTTAAAACAACCGCCGGAAATATAAGTGATCGCGGCTGTATCGTTGTATTTAAATAATTATTGTTTTTTTGAATTACAACACTTTTTACCCCCAGCCTTATTTAGAAATTGACGGTCACAAAACCTTATGCGCTCGTTTGCTCGTTCCTTAAATTCATCAGGAGCATTTCTAACCTCCAAATTAGGTCTACCGGTTTTGTAGCGAGTTTGTAAACATTAACAGAGTTGGGACAATAAAAGTTAATCAAAAGCAACGTTATACAAATATTTCGTATTCAATAATTTATTTTGAAAGTAGTAATTCTGAAGCTACATGTTAGCCGATTACATGAAGTACAGTGAAAATATGAGTGAAAATTTAAATTCAAAGTTGTTTTACAACACTGTTCTATGTCAAACCTTTTCTCCGGATGGACGATATTTACTAGCTGGGAATGTTTATGGCGACGTTTCAGTGTACGAGTAAGTATAATAATTTAGGTGATTATTTATTCAAAAAGATAATTGTAATTAAATATTTCTTTTCAAAGCTTGTCTGCAGCACTCGGACCTAGACAAACTGATGATGAGGACTTTCTGGGACCCACTTACCAATTCAAAGCACACCCGGACCAACAAGTGCAAAGTATGCTCACAACAAATAACTTTTTAGTCACCGGCACTTGTGGAGAGATTGCTGGATGGGACTGGAAATTAGCTACTTCATCAAAATCTTTAAAAATCAAACCTTCCTGGATAGTTCAAATACCTAGTAAAAAGTAAATAAATTGTTTTATATTTTTAGTCATTAATTAGAAACTTATTATTTCAATAATTGATTCTTTTTTTTTTGTAGAGACAGCCTTGAAAAACCAGATGTGAATTGTATGGTGTACTCCAAAGAAAATCATTTAATCTATGCTGGCTGCGGAGATAACAAAATTCATGCCATTAATTTGGATACTGGAAAAATAAGCAGTAGTTTGACGGGACATACTGATTTTATTCACAGTATATCATTATTGTATGTATATTTGTTGTTACTATTAAAGATTCATGCAGAATTTATTGCTATAATAAACAATTTTTTATTTTTTAGTGGTAAGCAACTAGCTTCAGGAGGTGAAGATGGAACAGTTAGATTATGGGATCTTCGTAATAAGGAAAATACAAATATCTTGCAACCTCACTTGAATGATAAAGTGGCAAGGCCTAAAATAGGCAAGTGGATTGGTGCTGTGGATTTCACAGATGATTGGCTGGTATGCATACATTTAGAATTGCACATTCTCACTAAAGTAGCAATAAAATAAAAATTTATCAATTTGTCTTTTCAGCTTTGTGGTGGAGGTCCAAAACTATCCTTGTGGCATGTAAGAACTATGGAAGCTGCAACTATCTTTGATCTTCCGGATGAAGGAATTCATGTTGCAGACATCTATGAAGAGCGAATAATTACTGGTGGAGCAATGCCTTACCTTTACCATTTAACATATCAAGGTGTACCATTAGCAAAAGTTCCTATTTCAAGTAAAACTGTTTATAGCGTGATTTACCAAGAAAATTTTCAAAAAGTTTTAAGTATTGGAGGTTCAAGCAATAAAATTGATTTATGTACAAACTTTAATTACCGCGAGATGGTTTTGAAATTTGCGTGATACTAAAACGTGGAATAATAACTAAAATTTTTTACCAAAATAGATTTTTGTACTTGTTTTATTACAAATTACATCATAATTTTTAGTTTCTTTTTTTAATATACTACATAACGTTATCTTAGCTACTGTATTATAGTAAGCACAAAACTATTACATAGGCTCCAACTTCTAGATCATCTGAGAATCTGAAATACATTGAAAAAACAATGTTACACATGCTACATATCTTTGAAAATATTTTATTACCTTGACTTTCTTTATCTTTAGCAAATAAAATTTGATCAGTTTTTGCTTTAACCTCAATCATTAAAGTGCTATTGTTTTTATTTTCTACACCAAGTAATTCTGGGTTGTAAATAAAAATAATCGCTATAGGAATTAGCGCCAAAATTATTAGTAAAATTATGACGTATATTTTTACACAGCAGCAAGTAATCATTGTACGTTTTGTGAGATCAACTTTGCAAAATAAATTTTAATTTCAACTTCACGCGTCGTAATATTCTCGCGGCGGTCTGAACGTTGAGGAATCAGAGTTTCTTTCATTTGTCATGAATAAGAATGTTTGTTTATACTAATTGCTAATGTTCATTATAATTAGGGTACACACTTAACTATAATTATGAAAATACAAATTTATATTATTTTTTTTTTTACTTTTTAATTATAAATTTATACATGTCAATGTGACTCAAATAGTCATTCTACATTATTATGAGTAAAATATAGTGTGGAAATAATATACTTAATAAATCACACTTTGCAACAATAAAATTCGATAATTCACGATTCGTCTTCTGCTTTTGGTCAAAGTTCATCAAGAAGTATTATACAAAATGGCACAAAATCCAACTTTCTTATAAAGCTCCAATATGAAGCACAATAACTAATTATCCTCAAGTTGTTTGATTTCTTGCTGGATTTCGGCTTTTCTCGATACTTTCTCGAGCATTTCCTTGTCTGGATTTTTAATTTCCCCGTTCTTAATTTTCTTATCCAAGGACTCAATTTCTCTGATTTTCTTTCTAAGATTCTTTAGCCTTTTCAAGGGATCCGTTGTAGATATTTGTTTGTTCGCGGCTTCAGGAACTGGGGGATTATCAGCTTTTGGTTTTTCATTTTGACTTTTAGGTTTCTCATTTGTAGTTTGTTGCTTCTTTTCACTTGGAGCTTGATCAGATAGCGTGGTCTTGGCAAGATCTTCAGTCACTACTGCTACTCCTTTACTTTTAGACTTTTTCTTCTTCTTTTTAGTTTCAGTTTGTATAACTAACCCAGGAATAGGATTTGACTTGGACGATTCTAGGTCTTTTTTCGCTTTATGGGCAGCTACGTATTCTGCAGACATACCAATAGGGTATGCTGGTTTATTTTTGACAAACTGTTTTCCTTTGCTTTCATATCTGCAAAAAAATGAAATAATTCATTGTCATTGTCACTCAATAAAAATGATACAGCGTGAAAATGATTAAATTGTAAAATCAGCATGATACGGACAATGGAACTTCTTCTTGCGGTACATAGCCATCTTTTACTCTCCTAGGCTTTCTCCAAGTTCCGTCAGGTCGCTGACTCGCAGGTATAAAGGTTCCTCCTCGAAAAAATCATACGTATTACATATTTTGCCAATATAAGGCATTGTTTAAAAGATGTAGGCAGAAATGAAAATACAATTTTCCAATTTGTTCTTATAACTTGCACAGAAAATGCAATTACAATGCACGAATACGAGCTAAAAACGGAACGTCGCTTATTGATTTCGCTAATAAATTTACATGCTGCAAGTATAGATTACATAAATATTGAATGTTTTCAGTAAAGAAAGCTAAGATAAAACTGAGTGTCAAACCGAATTTTCGATAAAAAAAAAGAAAAGTGGAACGTCATCTGGAGTAATTACAGCTCGAATAAAAACCAACGAATATAGCTATATACGTTAACACCGAATCGTTAGCGTAAGTCCATTAGCCTCGGTCTAATCGTGTATAAGAATAACCGCAAGTTGTTTACCCTCGTTTTGAGGTTATAAAATAAAAGCGTTAGCGCATCAGCGATGCATGACAGTCGCGTATAATTACCTTGATCGTCTTTGATGTACGCTGTTTGTGAAGCCATCGTTGCTCGTTGAACTCGTCCGCAGGCAAGAGTTTATTGATGCTTTTCGCGTAATCTATTTATTATCAGCGTGCCATAGTTGAAATCCTCTCAGCGAAACTCTATACACTTTGCGTGTTGTGTCTATAGATATACATTAGGCTTACCTATAAAAAACACATTGTAGCGTTCGACGGGCTTGTAGTTTCGCGCGTGACTCGTTAGAGGTCGCGCCTTACCGGGTTTCGAATGTAAAAGGTGATAATATATAGGTATATAATACATATACATAATATATGCGTTCCTGTATTACATGCATCGCTGAGTTTTCGGAGAAAAAAAATACTATATTTGTATTACGATGCGAATCATCAGTTACACTTGGATGATAAAATAAAAATTTTACTTTCGAATGGTAATAATGTAGAGATAATGCTGAAACGATTATTGAAGAGCGTGTGAACATTTTTTTAGAGTCGTGTGGAGTGTGTGCAGGCTTTTATCAAATTGACGGGAAAATGATGCATAAATAATGTACAGCAGCCACTGCTTTTACACAACTGCGCAGCAAACGAAATAAGACAATCAAGCGTCTATTAGAATCAAAGTTTTTGCTCTACTATATCTCTAATTGAGACGATTAATTGGTATTTCACATCTGCCTTGTGCGCTTATAATTATAATCAGGTCGTGTCAATTTATTTTTAATGAAAATTACCGACACGACACGATTGCTGAATTACAGCGCTCTTTATCTTCTCCTGTAATTAATGAAAGGGCAAGTTCAATATCGAACGGCCAACTATATGTATAGACTATGTTATACGCGCGAGGAAAATTTTCAATGGCCATATATATATTATGAATGGAAAATTCATCAAAAAAATATAACGATGTGCTTGATGTGCATTTCATCACTACATTATAATAATACTTAAAAAAATATAAAATTCTCTTACAACGTACGAGAAATAAAAAATAAAATTTACATATATACCTATTATATAATCCCCAGTGGAATTCTCGCATTTTCCAAGTATGCACGCAACAGCTACAAATGTATATATAGAATATTACAATATTTATTTACAAAGCCAGAAAATGCAGCTGTAACTAATCTGGCTTTGAGGTGCTCCGAAGCGTGATGGTGACGGTGACAGTATATATATATGTATAGTATAGTCTCCGTCGAACATACGTCGGGCTGGCGATACAAGAGGCGCGCCGCATCACGTAAAACGGAAGTCGAACAACTCCGCGGCGAACAATTGGAATCGGAAGCGATTCCGACGCGCTCTGTCCGCGCGTGGATTTCCCATTGTCTGATAGCCGCCTCGCGCGCGGTGACTTTGTAATTGCGCTTATATTGCAGCTCCTCTACTTAGTAGCGATGAAAACGCGGCCCAGCTCACTTCGGCTCTTGTATAATATTGTATTGTATACACTGCGCATGTATATTATGGCGAATATTTTTTTTATATTATATACGCAGTTTTCGTTGCGCAACTCTATCTTACTATAATAGTGTCATGTGATATTTCGTTTGGATTATAACGACTAGACCGTAAGTTTTTTTGTTTTATTTCTGATGGCTATATACCTTCTAAATTAATTCGCACTGTCATCCGCAAACTCAAAATGTATATCTCTGTAGAGCTATACACACAATACAAGTTTTATATGCATATAAAGCTGCCGCGAGAGAGAATTCAACCGGACGAGCTCGACGATATAAAAAAAAACAAAACAGTTTCGCGCACAAAGCGTTGCAGAGTAGCGATATTTGCTCTGCTCGTTTTTGGCCTTCATCTTCAGGTGACGGGAGTAGAAGCGAAAAAAAGTCTACGTGCTACGTACATATTCTATATTAAACAAAAGTATGTATGTGTGTGTGTGCGTGTGTACGTTCCTGATGCGGATTTTCGGCTCCAATATTCGAGTTGCTGTTGCGACGGGTTATATTGTGTGTATTTACCTATGCGCGTGCGGATTATGTGCGAGAGGGCGCATGTGTGGCCGCGTTTTACGCTTCGCTGCGGAATGAGATAGATATACTCTCGTTTTTGACTTATCTTTTTTTTGTGATACACGCGCACGGAGTTTATATAGGATGCGACGATTCGGTATGCAAAGTATAAGGAAATTGTGTGTCATATTGATTTGAATATTTGTAATATGATTTATATTTTGGTGGATTTAAAAAGTGCGCGTCCTCTTCTGTTGTGTATACTTAGAATATATTGCCGTTTGAAAAACGATTGTAAATAGAAAAAAAAAGTTTCTCGCAATCAATGACGATGAGAGACCGTATCCATCAGGCCAAAATCGCGTTAGTCGCAGATGGAGGCGCGGCTGTGGCAGGACGGTTCAATCAATTAGCCTCGTGTGTCAGTATAGAGAGAGGCTGCATTTGATTGTTGCGTGGCCGGCAGCCAAATACTCGTTTCTCTCTATACGTGTGTACCTGTACCCTCTTACCTATATAGGTATATACAGTTCTTCGATATACATATATATGTATATATATAGGTACAACACACCTGCGTGTATATAACGAGAGAATTCATCGCGGGGAGCTTTTTTCCAGCGGGACGAGGCCGCCTACTGCAATTTTCTAGAGCCGGCGGACGAGAAACGAAGTTATTAGATTAGCAAACAGCCACGCTCTCTCCTGCTATGTATATAAAAATTTTTTTCGGGTTTTTTGATTCGTCATTTTCGGATTTAATATTATAAAACGTGAAATGTATGCCGAGCGAAGTTTTATTATAGAGAATATGATGCGACCCTTTATATTATCTGATACTATATACGGGAGAAAAAGGATGACAGGTATGCGCGAGTATAACGAACTATATATATATATACGTGTCGTACAGTCGGTCGTTATATACCCCCACAGCGTACGAACTTTGATCTGCACGTACCATGACGCGCGGTCTCTTTGCTTTGTGTCTCTCGTGTGTGGCTTAGGAAATGCCGCCTTTCCCGGCCGTTGACACGTTACGATATATTTGTGTAGGATATAATATATAGTTGACGTTGATGAAAGCCATATACAATGTATATACTCTGATGCCACGACTGTCCAATGTATATTTATAAACGCATAATAATTTTAATGAAACATGTACTTGCAGGTGAGACCAGTATCGATCCGTCATTAATATGGGCTGTGGACAGAGTAATGATGCAGCCGAGGGCAAAAACAGCGAGGGTCTGAGGCTCATGACGAGCAAACTGCACTTCAAGCCAGACCAGTTGGAAAAGCTCAATGATTACTTTGGTCATCTCGTTAAATCCGACAACGAAGGTATTTCTTTTTGAAATGTATTATTTTACCAATTTTGTTTCTTCATTTGTGAAAGAAATTTTTTCAATAATATATATATGCACCGACACGCATTGAAAACAAAAAGCGCGCGCGGTATTACAGAAACGCAAAACAATAGGTAGCCGAAATATCGCGCAGCCAACAATTCGGTATATATAGCGCTGTGCCTCTGTTTTCAAAACGGCTGCGCGCCGATAATGAAAAAGCTACTCTCGGTCATCTCTCTCGAGAGCCTAGTGCAGAGCCTCGAAAATTAATCAAAACTATGGAATATGTATGTGGCTCTAATACACAACCATGTTTTGTGTATACAGTTTCGTCAGAAATCAATCGGATCGAAGCGGCCGTCGAGAGACTCGTCCAGCGACTTGTCGTCGGAGTGGGTAATCTCGACCGCAGATTTTCCGCCGTCTTTCTGGTTTCTCTCAACGAACGCAGGAGGATAAAGGTAATTTATATTAGATTTATATGTATACTTTAGTCGATGAGATGTCGAAATGAACAATGTCAGAGACTGTCTGATGTGGATTACAGTCTTTTGCGCGTACCTATAAATATATGATAATAGAATTACCGAATTTTCGCAAAGTATATAATATGGACGACAAAAATATATTCTCTTAAAAATTTAGGGAAATTTCTAATGACACGATCACCGTGCGAGTGACTTTTTGTTCGTCCGGGCAAACTAATATAGAACTAACAACGTTGATATTTATAAAATGAATTCCATTAAAGCAACAATATTATATATAAATAAGGATGAGTGCAGTTGACCAGTATAACGCTTTATGGAATTCCAAAAATGGCGATGTATTCAAACACGCGTGTAAGAATAAAAAATTATTTTTAATCACTCTATAAATAATTCAAACTGATGAAAAAGACTGATAGAAAAAAGAACCGCGAATAACTCATGTTCCAATTTAAAAAAGTAGGATTCACAATCGTTAAAATATATTACAATCCAAAAATAATAATAATAAGACATGAAATTGAGCGAATTGCACAAGCCACTACATCATATACCTTTTTCCTCCAAATTAAACCGCAATCGCACAAAGAATATACATATCCACCGTTTACTGCGCTCAATACAGAAAGTGCACTCTCTCTCCCTTTAGCATCAGCGTGTGCGTTGCATCAGCGAAACAGTCAAATCCACACACAGCGCGGTGTAAAGTCAGGTCCAGGTCGTTTCGGAAATGCGAGTTGACGTTTTGCTTTTGTGCAGCAGTAGTGCACCACTGCTATGCCGCGGCGAGACGAGAATATGTACTCTCGCGCGCTCACCCTATCTATATATGCACTCGAGGGAGACAGTCTGCCGCAAGTTTCTGTTTACGCTTTCCATTTGTGTTATTTTGTATATTGCGTAGTCGCGCTGTGTCGTAACGGAAAGCTCGAGTCGTTCGTTATATAGCGGGAGAATTATGCTTGCGCTGAGAGTTTTTACACGTTTGTTAACTAACAACGTTTAATCTCATGCCGAGTGAACAATTAGTGAGAGTTTTTTCTGCTCGTATTATTATCATTATATGTCGTCGGTGTGTGGAAAATATAGAAGAACGCACTTTAGTTGTATTTTTTGAAGGTAAACAAAATCCTGAAAAAGTGTGGAAAGAAAAAATTTTATTTTTAGACCAAAAAAAAGGGTTGCGGGTAATGGATTCCACAAAAGCCAGCAGCTCGAAAATCAGGACTCGCGAAAGAAAGAAACACGCGTGCAGAGAGAAAGGGAAGACAGGTCGTTATATAGTATATAGAGTAGAGCAGAAAGGATAAGTGGAAGCCTGGAGCGCGCTCGCGCAGTAAAATAAGGGTTGCATGGCAAAGCCCCGTTGCTCTACACGCGGGATTTGTTTTGTCGCACTTGACTCTTTTTCACGGACTACGCGTTTACATTTCTCTGTCTCTTTCTATCCTTTTTTTCGCCTGTTGCGGCTTTTCGAGAGTAATACCGCAGAATTTACGTGTGCGAGTACAGCAGCTGAGATTCGAGTACCTATTGAGACTGGACGCCTTGTCGAGGCCTTCGGACCTCGAGTTACCGTTGAGTGTCGAGGAGGAAAGTTCGTTGCCTGGATTCGCGAGGTTGAGGTTGAGGACTGGTGATGCCGGTGCCTGGGCGGAATTTGTGGGACCGGACGCGAGACTCAGGAGGGACCTGGTCAAGGCTAGAGTCGCTTCGCTTTTGGCTGCTGCTTTGAAAGAGGGTAAGGATCTGTAGGAATTTTTTTTTGCACACGTTTTGATTATATTTTTTGTATAGATGCTGTCAACGGGGCGGATGAGAGACTTTGTATGACTCCCGGACAGGTGGTAGACGCCGAGGTACTTGACAAGATACTCAAGCAGCCCGAACACTGCCGAGTGTTCTACGGACCAGGTATAAAAACACATTGCTTCCGGAAAATATTTTTTTTTCTTTTGGTCTCTCGGTGAACCCCGACGAAATGAAGTTGACTATAGTTTAGCCTCTGGGGAGTATAAATATACGCTCAACCGAGAGAGCCAGTCCTATAAATTAAAAGGTATATAACGCGGCGGTCGAGTGAGGTGCTGCTGCTTAATAATAACTGGCAGTGATTTAAAATAACGAGCGCCGCGAAAATGAGGGTATACACAAACCGGAAAGAGCTAGTCGTAGTGTAAATCATCAAAGTTTACGCCTTCCGCTGCACGAAGCAAGCGCTTCGAGATATTATATAGCGCGAAGTCTTTAATCTATTCGAATTTTTAATCCCAGAATTTTAATAATTTTTTTTTAACGCATCAGCTGGCTCCGAGTCTAAATTACCTGAAATCGGGGATCACCGCGTAGCAATAGTCGAAGATGAGAGTGGAATTATTTTGAAAATCGGCTTGGACGGATCGAAGACACAAGACATTCAAGTCAGACTCTTAGTCGGTGCCTCGATCAACTCATGGCCAAGTAGCGCTGATTATCCCAAAAGGATACCCCTACATCACTGCGACGCTCTCCTGCACTACACAGCCGCTCAAAGCGTAAGCTTCGTTAAAAAAAAAATTAACTATATTTATTATATTATATTGAAAAATTGAAATTCGCAGGGTATGTACGCGGTGGCGATAGGTCCACATCAAGGCTTGCGTTGCGATGATCGATCGAGTCTTTGGCGGATTCGAGTCCCAGCTGCCGAGACTATAATGAGCAACTACTACTCCGATGAAAGCATAGCCAAAGAGACCGAGTCTGTGCTTCTACAGATATTGGATCAGCTTCGAGGAAGAAAATCTTTGGACTTTTCAGTCAGACGCAAGGTATATATATTATAAAGTTTTCACTCGCAATTATACAAAACAATACAACTTATATACCTGTATATAGTGGAGATATTGCATTATCTCTCAAGGGCGACGACGACGAGTCCTTTAGAAAATAGACACAGCTCGAACTCGAGAACAACTTCCCGGGAGTATAGAGTAGAGTTGCTCTCGGTTTTTATGCACAGCAGTGCTTGTGCCTCTGCCTTCTTCGAACGAACGACCGAGTAGTTGTTTAATGAGAAAAGTTGAATCGATTCGAGATCGCCACTTGTCTCCTCTTTTTATCTTCTTCTTCTTCTTCATTTTGCGCGTTTTATCTGCCTGAAATATATAAGCAACGAGTTTTCTGTACATAATTTTTTCTTTTACAACGTATGTAGTTAATTAATAACTCTTCAATCGTTAAACGGTATATTTATTTACATCCTAAACGGTGTTATATAATATAAAAAGAAGCTATCCGCTGAAATTAATTTCTTCTTCTGCTCTCGAGTCCCACAGAGACCAGTGAGTGCAGTATGTATATATATAGACGTGGCTCGCATTCCGCAGCTGTATAGCTCCTCCCGTATAACCAGCAGGTACTCCGGTATTTTAACGCTTTGATATTTATTACGTCCATTTCCCATAGACGTGTTCCGGCTTTTCTCGACCGCGCAGTGCGCTCGTCGATACGGGGTACACGTTTTATCCCGGCCACTAATATACTGAAGCAAAGAGTATAATCCTCCGTTTACTTTTCTCGAAAATTATTCGAATAGCTCTCACATATACAGAAAAGTATATTAGCTATATATGTGTATAGTACAAAAGAAGCTGCTTAGTATATACCGAGTGATTTCCCAGCTACTTTGCCGGGTCGTATAAACGTATTCCGTGTTTTCCGAGACCTCCGATTGGTTTGTGATTGCGCGCGAAAGAGAGAGAGAGAGAGAGAGAGAGAGGCGTCGGAGCTTTTGTTTCGAACAGCATCAGCTTCGGAAAGTTCCTTTACTGGTTCGCGCGCTTCCTCCGCAGCAGCCGGATATATATATATATATATATATATATATAGTCGACTAAGTTATTTGCCAAACTTCTCGATTGCTCCGTATAATCCCCGAGTAGGTACACTCTACTTTCGAATCGATCGAAAGCTCAAGTATACAGAATAGAAAAAGAAAATACTTGTATCTCTGTGTGTTTGTTTAAAAAAAGGGTTCGGTACGACTGGTGTCCCGTCACATAGTTCGAGCTGTACACTGGTGGTCGTTGGAACGCTCGGGACCGGATCCCTTAAGGAACTGGGCAGCCGACACGCTCTCCCGTCACGTGCTCCGGACTCTGGACGAGCTGCTGAGGGCTCTGAAGTGCCAGAATTTGAGGTGCTACTTCCAGCCACGCTGCAACCTGATGCTGCAATGCGCCCGAGGTAATGAGCAATCGACTCCTGCTTCGAATTTCAATGCTCCCTTTGGACTTGCTCTCTAATATAACTCTACTCTCGCTTGATAGCTATACTGTACCACTATACTACGTGCTAATGAACGACGATTGACTTACTCGATTCTAATGTATATATAAAATCTTTTTTTTTTATCATTATATACTTTTTTTACTTTTCTTCTTAAAAAATCGCAAACGTTTGAATTCAACCCCTGCGCGTTATGATACACAGCATACCGGAATAATTATGCGAGGAACGCGCTGCAGAAATCTCACTGTGGTATACATATATACCTATAGATAAAATCATGAAAATTCCTCGCATCTGTATATAGGATATAGAGCGCGTAAATAGAAACGAAATCGTCGAGTGGAATTGCTATATATGTATATAGTAAGAAGAAGCTCTCTGTGTCGCGCGTATATATAGAGGAGGGAGCGAGCATAATCACTGACGCGGAAGTATCGGAGTATTCCACGTCGCTGGACCTGCGCGTGCATACTCGTTCGGAAACTCGTTATATGCGTGCTCATCGATCGACTTAATCGGATTTCTCTCTCTCTCTTTCTATACGAGAGCTCACTACTCGATCAACGTCTTTCAGCGCGAGATGCGGTATTCGTCTTGGATTTTTCCGTCCTCCTACGTTTATCGAAGAATTTTTCTCGAACATAAAGAGCAGGCTTGCTTATTTTGAAATTTAATAAAAGTTTATTGACTCCTGCGTCGGTTTTTTCTTTTTTAAAATACGCTCTGCGCGACGCGACAGTAACAGAATCGTCTTGGCGCTATTAATTAAACGACTTGCTCGACCGTGCCTGCTGCAGTTATATAGCGGTCGTTTCGCTGTACGAATGAGCTGTATTTCGAGTGTATATATATTCTCCCCGTGTATACACGTATATATGTGTGTGTGTGTATGCGGGGTCATATACGCGTAGACCGATTCATTCGAATGATTTATAGTTTCATTACGGCTGCTGTGTATTGCGCTCTCTCTCTCTCGTATATATAGACGAAAACTTTCGTCTCCGCGGATGCGCGCACTCGAGAGATATTTATCGTTTGAATGAAAACGAGAGAAAAAACGTATATATTATATCGCATCGGATCGATGTCCGGGATTAATTTCTCGTCGACGCGAGGATTTGTGGACTATAATACACTGATGCCGTATCAGCACTTTTCTCTTCCTTCGACGCACCGTAATAATTCACATGTCTGACTAAACTCCGACATCGTCTACTGTATAGGTGGTACACTACAGCAAGAAGACGCCAACGCGGCTGACGCTCGAATCATCGAGTCCTACTTGTCGTCCCTTCACGCATACTCTGCCGAGTGGTTGGAAAATCCTGAGCGAAAGCTCTCCAGTAGTGAGCTTTTGGAAAGAGAACTACTCGCCCGCTGGCCTCAAGTCATGGCGTCACTACCGAGAGGTACCATGAGCGGATACCACGGCTACGGTAATCATCAGCTTCAATACCTAGGCCTCGTCGTCGGACAAGTACTTCGCGCCAAGGACTCGCTTAATCAGGTATTATTTTACGGCTCGAGAAATTTTATCGGATTATGTATACTTTTTTCGAGAGAGAGAGGAAAAAAGTTAGTCGATAAAACACGGTAAAAAGCTCTCGTGCCGCTGTGAATAACAGAGAGAAATGCTATTCGCGCCTGCACGGATGCTTATTAGCAAAGTTCGAGTGTAGCTCGTAAATACAACGACCTCTACGGGTTATGTATAAAAACGACTTTTGCGCAGGAAAGTTTCGACAACTGCAGCTCCTTCTTCAACCTGTCGATGGACTCGCAAGCTGGTGAGGGTATCGAGAACCTGGTCTACCTGATGACTCTCGTGCTGAAGCAGGCGAAGGAACAGGTGCAGGTGACGACGTCCTCTGGCAAGAGGAGAAGAAAGAGAAAGAGACGACGTACCAAAGCCGAACGCAAGAGAAGCTGTGCTAGAGCTTACTTCGACAGGTCAGTCGATATGCTCGTCGACATCGTGAGGAAGGACAGGGACACGGCGTATCTGGATCTGGAGAACGAGACTGTCTTGGCCAAGACGCTGCTCAAGTGGCTGTACTTCGGTAAGAATATATAAAATCCAAATTTAGATATAATCGCATTGGATCAAGGCAATAACGTGGATATGCTCGTGTATTATACGCAGGTATGGAGGAGGACAAGAAGGTACTGGGACCATTGCTCCGTCCATACCTTGGCAATCTGTTCAACGGTTCGCACGAGCTAGCCTGGCACGTGGAGTCGTGGCGCTCGCGGCAGGAAGCTTACAGCGCGGAAATGCGATCGCTGGGCTTGTTCTGCAAGCTCGTGACCGCAGGGGAGATATTGCCGGCTAATGGGATTGTCGAGTCTCTGACGAAAGGCTGGACCTGGGCTGAGAGCGTCGCACGAATGATCGAGCGTATAAGCTCGGCAGATGACGACGACAACAACAACGGGCTCAGGCTGGTCTTCCTTACGCCTGAACGGATCCTCAGGTTTGTTGTGTTTATCGAGTGAGAGCTAAATTGATTGCATTCGTAGCTCTATCGCTACACTCGGGAACAAAGCTCTATCTACTTGAGATGGAAATTTACGTTATGTATACACGCGGCTAATCGACATTTGCTGTTTATTGCTTCTCTCTAGGTTGCTGTGTGTATATATATACTTGGAATATAAGCTATAGCAACGGCGTAATGAATGATCTTCTATATGTACTATATTTCTCTCTCGTTTTGAATAAGGTGCCAGTTGAAGTTTGCGGGAGGCAAAGACAAAGGCAGTTGTTTCTCGAGCTGGAGCAGGGCCAGAAGCGTTGCCTCGAGGCGACCGAGTCTCGCCAGGACGAGCATGATTACCGCCACCGACACTTTGCCCGGATTAACCCGGCAAACTAAGGCTGATGTTGTTTTGTACAAAGGTGAGACGGTCAAGTGTATATAAACTCTTTGCAGTTTTTTCTGAGATTAATCTGACCCGTGTGTCATATCGTGTGTGGCATTTTTGATAGAGTGTGATAATTCGAGGGAAAAAAGGGGAGAATTTTAACGACGCGGTCACGTCGTAAAGAGCAAGAACGTGTCGCTTGGATGAGAGAAAATCTCGGCAGTCATGCGCGCGTTAACGGACACCAACAAGAAATCCGAGACGCCTCTACGGCTCCTTTTCTCTCTCTCTCTCTAGCTCTCTCTCTCTCTAGCTCTCTCTTGCTCCTTTTTCAGATATATCCAAAGGGATACAGCGCTAAATTGAGATTTATTCGGGTTACGTGAGATCGTTACTGAAGCCTTCATTACCACGGCCATTTTTCTTCGCACGAGAGAGATAGAGCCGTTTGTTTATCGCTATATATACAATAAGTCGAGCTTCTCATTGAATCTCGTATAAATTAAGATCGAGACGTGCACAAAAGCCACCAGTTATGTTGTAATATACGCATACCGCGTATCATATGTATTATATAAGATGCATCTCTAGCTTCGTTGGCGCAAATAGGACGAGCCTCGCGCTAATCGATATTTGGCCTGTTAGGAGTTGCAGGTCACGTCGAGCTGAGGGAAGCCAGTCCTTTGACGTTCGTCGCGGTGATGGCCAGGCGACGCGGCCGACAAAGAGCTCCCGGTGGCTTGATTCCGGCTCTGGTGACTCTCAACAAGTTTCGGGTGAGTTGACATGACGGAATACTTTTTTCCGTTCTATATGTATAATATAATAGGAAATGCACGAGAAGTAGCTATATAGCTGATGTTGACGAATGGAGAGAGAGGACACGTGTGTGCGCATATGTATTCAACAGCAGCGGGGCTTTAGAAGATTCTCGAGGCGCGCGAGCGGGACGGGTATATACTTTAAATTCAAACGTATATATAACGACGCTGCGTGAGAGAAGAACGAATGCGGGAGACGTCGAGGAGATTCTTCGAGTCGGGATATAAAATGAAAACACGTTCTCCTATCGTCGATATGCCTATTTATAAGTCTTGATCGAGCTTATATTTCCGACAAATCATCGTGGTATACATATATAATGTTCACAGCATCAGAAACGATGATTATAACGAAACGCTTCAGTATATAAGAACATAAGTGGGAAGAGAAAAGTCGAGAGATTGCGTATAGTTGTACTGAGTCTCTGCATCAGTATATTGCGGCGCATCAGTATTCCAGGCGTTAGAGGATCTCTCTCTCTCTCTCTCTCTCTCTCTCTCTCTCTCTGTCGGTTTCTTGATACTACGAGGGAGTTCGCAACTTATATACATATATACAAACGAAGCCTCGAATTTGCGCGAAAAGTGATTTTGGCTTCGTTTGCCAATCGAGCGTCGAGGCGGGATTTACTCGTGTCGGGCCAAGTGACGCCGACTGCAGCTTGATTATTTGCTTCTCCACCGAGTCTAGTTTGATTGAATCGCCGTGGCTGCACCTATCGCACAGTAATTCCCTCACATCTCTCTCTCTCTCTCTCTTCTCTTCTCATTTTCCTCTGGCTTCTCTCATTCTCAGCGATGTATAACAACAATCGCGGCGCGCTACTCTCTCTCACTGCGCTGAGACGCAAATCGAGAAACTTGCGTTACGGAATGTTACACTCACGCGCACACCACATACACAAGGGGAGAGAGAGAGCTTCCAACTGCTATATGTATGTTCTGAGAGCTGTTGCTACTGCTTCATTTCGCTCGCTTGCATCTTTACTCTCATCCTGACCAGACGTTATAACTGCTCCCGCAAAGAACGGGTATCATCTAGATACATCCTACACGTCGGATAAACTTTGCTTGTCTGGCGAGCGCATTATATATATGATGATATTTCTTCAGAGACGTTTATGATCTCGTGTTATAGGAGCTTTATCATATCGTAATTTTAAAAGTTTTATTATTATTATTATTTCACGATAAATGGTTTGAGAGAGTATTTTATTCGATCAGATCGATAAAGGACTGGGTAAGAAGAGTGGAAGAAGAATTTCCCGGTGGGTTTTAGCTGCGGCTCTAAAGAGGGAAGAAAACGTAAAAGTCGGCGCGGCTAGAGGGTGGAACTATTAATCTCCGGAACCAATAACTGGATAAGAGATTCCAAGTTTGTGATCACACACAGAATTAGAGAGAACGTCTGTCGGAAAACGGGGGGCCGCTTCTCCATTCCAAGCCGAGAGGGGATTTATCAGAGCGTTAATTTCCCATATAGATTTTCTTTTGCGTTCAAAACTATAGTGCGGCTCATACTTTCCCATTCGCACCTTTAATTGCTTTTCAACTTTCGAGAAATTATAGAAACCTCACGGTGAAAAGCCTGAAAAAAAACTCCATTTAACCGACTCTCGAGCTACTTCGCATTGAATTCATGGAGCCTGAGATAATTCGAGCGTGTAGAAATTAAAATGTGGAATTAAGTACCGAGTTATATGAAAAAAGGAGTTGTTTTCAATGTGCGGTTCGAGGAGAGGGGCTATATCTGCATGAAACATTCCTAAAGTCAAAGTGTTTTCGAAAGTACGTGTCTTTGAAATAGCGAACGGCGCTCGCTCGCCACTTGAGTATTCTCTTTGCGCGAGTCTGGCTACCGCGCGCGGCTCTAGCTTCCTCTCTAGCTTTCTCTCTCCTGCTTTTAAAGTACTGGTTCCGGTGCTTTTAAGGCGGACGCGTTCTTTCTTCACGTCGACTCGCACCTTGATTCGCAATGATCTGTGTGTGCTAGGTCAGGGTCGACGACGTTGGGGCTCTTAGATCAATTGTTATGATACAGAAGAAAACGTGCTTCATATATAAAGGAGGTTTAAGGAACCGAGAAAAAATGGTGGTGCAACTTTCGTATGCATCTTTTGTTGCGTGATTGGAAAATGACTTCGCATCGACAATCGCGATGTATCATATGTTGTTTTTTTAAAGTTTCTTAAAGTCGACTGATTTATTGTAGAATAGATGGATGAATATATTAGTAAAAATCGCAAGTACAGGACATTTGAAAATGTATTCTCTCTATATGATTCTTCTGATGAGAGTAGTTTTCTTTCTGAATTCCATCAAAGGTTGTTTTCTCTTGAATTCCGTAAATGGTTCACCTGTTCTCAAATTCCAGTGGCGGCTGCCCTTTGATCGAATCCATCAGAAAGAGGGCGGCTTCTAACGGGATTTATTTTCTTCACTAAACCCAGCCCAGAGAGATGTCCTTTTTCTCGAATTGGTGAGCCATTCGACCGTGATGGTTGTGCTCTTCTCGAAATCCAGCAATGGCATCTATCTTCTGATTTTCACAGATAGTCTTCTGCAATTCAATTGATCGTCATGAATTTTCTAAATGGTTATCGTCTTTTAACATTGTTTTGACAACTTTATCCCGTTCAGCTATATAAGTTGCTTTTTGCCATCAATTTGCTGATTATAGCACATATTACTCAGTATTCTCCGTTACTGTTATCGCAAACTTTGACAGCAGTTGTAATGGGATTGATTATAGGTGCGTATTTTCCATCAATCTATTATGTCTCCAATCAATAACTGTTTCAACGGCTACTCTACGTGATTGTATTACTATTGTTATTATTATTCATTAACGAGGTTCATTATGGGCGAGATACTCGGATAATTTATAATTATCTGCTATATAACTGTTATGGTCATTACTGTGATATCTAGTAAATGAAAGTAGATCAATTTATACATGTGTAATATCTCTTTACAACCATCTCATTCAAAGAACAAATGTATTACATCGCAAAGCTTATTAAACAATATGTGGCTCAGATCTACATTCACAGAGTTCTACATTCTACATTTATAGTCAGCGGCGTATGCGCCTAGATTTGACTTTCATATTTTTTTAATCCACTGTATAAGAACGTCTCTCCTCCTCCTTATACTTTTTTCATGAATAAGAAATACTTTACGCGAAAATCTCGCTCCACTTCTATGTAAGAAGCTCTTCATAATCTCCAACAAAAGTTGTTCCTCTCGTATTGAGACTTCGTTTCATTACGAGAAGCTTATATATATATATATATATATATATATAT
>UCOJ01000771.1:0-65686 GCA_900474305.1 Cecidostiba fungosa
ATCGAGTACAGAATTTGGCAGCTTCTCTCTCTCTCTCACTCTCTGCTCCCGTCAAAAGACCAACCTCGGGATAAGCACCTACTGTAATGACAAACATTCGGATCTGCTAATCGAGAGTTTATTTATTAAGCGCGTTATAGTCTATATACGTATATTATATATTTTTGATTTACTATGCACAAAAGCGAGGGTCGTTCTCCGCGAGCGTATGCCAAGCTGATTGCGCGAGTTTATGATAGAGAGAGAAGGAGAGAGAAGTTTTTATCTTTAAAATTTGATAACTCGAAACTTTCGGCCTCCCCGCTCCAAGTTTTTCAATTCTGACTGGGGAACGCGTATTTTGCCCCTAAAAATATATCTTTTCCAGGAACAGCGCGCGGTTCTCTCTCTCTCGCCTACTTTTCAAATTGATATAAAGAATAAATCTGACTAAATTTAGCAGGAATTTTTGCTTCAGCCTGCAAAACTTGTTCCATTACCCCCTAGACTAGATTTTCTCCTCTTCTACCTCACTTCTTTCTCCCATTCACCTCTGTCGGCTGCAATTTAAAATTCAACGTTATTTTTTCTTTCCATAACAAAAATGCCGTCTGGCTTGCTTGCGCGCGCGCAATAATTCATTCGATAAAAGGAGAAAAGCGCACAATATATAAACAGTCAAGAAAAATATTAGTCCCTAGCACTTATATTTATCACAATGGCCGTAAACGTTCGTTCGTTTGCGCAATGCAAAAGGCCAGCCTCTCGCGCACTTGGGTCAGAAGCAGCAGCAGCAGCGCCGCAGGCACTCTCTCTTGGACTAGTTCTTCTTTTTGCCCTATGCCGTCGCGGCAAACCCGTTTTTCCGCACCGCATATTAATGGTGCTATGCACAAATGAAAGAAAAACAGCAGCCACGAATCGGAGACATTTTTTTTTTCTCTATACGCTCCATTTCTCGCAGCCCTAGTATAATTAATTTCTCGAGGTAGCTGCGGAATATAATAGTTTTTCTCTTTGCGGACTTTTGGAAGCTCTTCTATTTGAACAATTTATTGGATTTTGACACTACTGACTGTTCACTGTTTCTTTATTTATGAAGATTACACGAACCAAGTTATTAGTCAACTGTTGGACGAATGCTGATGAACCGCGAATACCAAGTAGTTCTATTATTTAAAGTCAAGCTTAAGCTTTCGCCATTATTTATCCTAAACCCAGCTAACGAACTTATCAACAGGGTTACGCGTAGATTTTGTAACATCGTCTTATTCGCGTAATCGAGATCATCGGGTAGCCTGCACCTATAACTCTCGCGGTTTCGAATCTCGAGGTTGGCTTGTGCAATAACTAACTATTACAAACCATTACCTGTAATCACTGGTTTACTTAGTCCTAATGACGTTACATGATTCATTGTTTCCCGGCCAATATAGACCCGGCCGTAATGCACACAGGCCTTACGATATGCATGTGTACCCTAATACACGACGGTTCATCCCTTATCGCGTTTATAGCCTGAAATATCTCGTCGCAGAATTTTTTTATTTACCGTGAGTAGTTTTTAGCAACGCGTCGCCTTTAGAAGCAAAAATAAAAATACAAAGAAGCCTAATTTCACGGCACGATTTTTTCCAACGACTAGAAAACAAAAAAACTACTCCTTGATCGTCTAAATCACTCAAAGGGTCATCAAGCGTGGCGTTCGATCGACGGTAATCCAGGCAGCAGCAGCATCAGCAGAGCCCCCCTATCGTCAACTTTGCTCGCTCCCGTTCGCGCACCGCAGCTCTTCAGCTTCGTTAAATCCGAGTTATTTGCCCCGTCGACGGGCGGTCGTATAACGAAGCTGGAAAAACAAACGCGGAAATTTTGCTTACCGCTGCCGAACCTCAATTATTTCATGCTCGCGCCGTATACATGTCCAATACAGGAGTGGAAAAGAACTTGCCTGGATATTGGCTATATATAGGCGCGCCGAAACCCACACCCCCGCGAAAACAAATCGATTCTCTCGTGTTTTTTTTACACGTTTCCCCTCGGATCGATCATCTCCCTTGGTTTTACTAACGTTTCATTTCATTTTTCACAGCGAGGAGAGGAAGACTCGCTTGGTTAACAAAAAGCTCGCGCCCGGTTAAATAGGAAATCGGTGATTGGATATCGGGTATGAATCGGAGCCGCGACGAATTTATCTCGAGCTGGAATCTTTACACGCGATCCGCTGCTGTCGCTTCGATGATTATTTTTTTTACTCTCCCGTGGCTCTCGACTATTTGTTATGTTTTAATTCTGATAATGCTGACTCGCGTTGCATATACACTTTGGAGTCGAGAAAATTATTCCGGTATTGACGTATTGATCGTATAGGCGCCCTTATCGCACAGCAAATGAATATATTATTTGTAATAAAATTAAATTCAATACTCGATTTCTATACGAAATATAGTTGCGTGCAGAACGAATGAAGTTCGATTGAGAAATTAATTTTTCACGAATAATATATACATATATTGATCCTCTGCGTATATCCCTATGCTAACAAAATTCACGAATTCACTGAATAAATTCTATCTTAATCTCTAATACATCGTCTGTCACAGAGAGAGGATTCGATTTTCATAAATTACCTCCGACGAATCGTCCAGTGCAGTTGTAGAATACGATTTTCATACATTTACCGTAATTCCCCCTGCAAAATTGACGCTCTCGCTTCGCATATATTCGCGCTACACGCTCGGAATTTCGAAAATCATTCGCATCTTCATATAATATGTATAACTCTCTCGATGGAAAGAAATATGCCTGGAGCTGTTAAACCCGCGCGGACATTATAACGCCGGACACGTCAATACACGTATACATAACAACGAATACCGCGTCTGCAAGTTATAAACTCTAGAAAAATATTGCATTTGCTTACATTGTTTGATAGCCGGTGAAATTCATATCGGGAGTCCGCTCACAGCGAGAAGGTCGAGGCGGGTTCGAGGAGCGCAAAAAAGATGCAAAACTAATCACGGCAAAAAGCAGCTTCAAAAGCATCGGCAAAAGTTAGCGCTCGCGGCTGAAGTTTCCGAAGCGGTCGCGATATTAACCACTCGAGAATTTATTGCCGGTTGTAAAATTAAAATTGATCTTGAAAAGTAGAATATGAAAACGTCGGGCCGCGAAAATCTCATCAAACAGAGCAGAACGCGCTCGCGACCGCTGTGAAAAGCGATATTAACAATATAGCCGAAGGCAAAGGTATACGCAGTTGTTTTGCTCTCATTTCTTTGTAGATTAATACTCGAGGAGGGGGTGCGAAAACAAGGAAAAATTCGATTTCAGAGATCAAATCCGCGCACACGGCGCCCGCCGCTCAAGTTTTTGAACTTTGCGCTGTAGTTCGCATTCATCTCGGCAAGTGCCTTCCATTATACATCTGTCTCGCTCTAAAACTGGCGCAAGAAGTAGCGGCGGCGGTGGCGGCAGCACACTACACTCGAAAAAGCAATCGGCTGCAGCAGCCAGACACATACATTTCTCGGCGCCTCTCGCTGTGCGCGCCGCGCAAGGCCTTGCTAAGGATTTTTCTCAATTTACGAAATTGGCAGAAGTGTAGTGCAATCAGTGCCACCGTCGCCGCCTCGACACGCTTCTCTCTTACTGTGTGACTCTCTGTGTGTATGTACATATACACACACCCACGCTCGCATATACCTACGGCAGATGGCATGCCTCCAAGTTGATCGACTTAGCGTTGCCACCCGCGTCGACGTCTTCGGCTGCTGCTCCTCATCGACACGTATAGACGAGAGAGCCTTATCCGATTGATCGCGTCACTTTGTTATTTACTGCGACACACCGGGCGAGATTTTCTTGCCAACGAGAAATAGCCCAACACTCGACGGGGGTCGAGAGCGAGAATGAATTTCAGTACGGCTTTTGCATTATATATTATATACTAGGGAGATACACATTCGAAATTTTTTACTTGCTCTATTTATATTATGGATCCAAAAGTATTGCTTTGCTGGGGACTCCATACGTTTATGTTTACTCATTTCGAATTGACATTGATGTTGCAATTGCACTCTGCGTTCAGTCAAGTGGAATTCTCGTTTGCAACCAAATATTATTATTGGACGTTTTTATATTGACTTCAATGGCGATGTAATTGCGTTTTGAATTCAGTCGACAAGTGGAATTCAAGTCTGTATATATGTATATAAGCAAATGTACTGTAGGAACGTTATTTCCACTTTATATTAATTTTTATTCACAAACGAAGAAATGCGCTCTGGCAAAATAAATTAGTGTAAATAGAAACGAGTTCACATCACAGTCGAAAAACTCATTCTACGCTGTTCTTTATACAACATTCCACCCCGGCAATTCGTAATCCGGACTTGGTCAGTTTTAATAATTCACGGTAAAAGCATCAGCATCCCGGAAAAATCGGCATTTTTGTAGTTTAATTCCGCGGAACTTTTCAGTGCCCTTTTAGCAAAAGTTCTAAAAAAAATGCAAACACCGCGCTATACTAATTTTGTCGTCAGGCCCGGATCGTTTCGAGAGTAAAAGCCAGAGAGTGCGCGTGCGTTGAGCTTAATGTCGGTCAACGCGAGATAGGCGATTTGAGGCCGGCTCGTCCGCTCGTTTCGGCTTATTACACATTGGATACTTGATTATAAAAGTTACGCGTATAAGGTTTCACGTATGCTCGCGGTTTAATGAACATCACATCATGCACTGACGGCCAGAGCTGCGTTGGCATTATTTTCGTCGGCTAGCTGCTTTTCAAGAGCTTCAAAGCTCGCGAGTGAATATCCGCACAAGCATCAGCGTTGAAAAAGGTAGTTTTTATATATTAACAGCTGAATAATTCCGTTGTCGAATAAAAATGCACCTAGTTTACGTAAGACAAATTTCGCATCTACTCACCGAGAGCGCGACGAGAATAAGCTTTTTCTCCGTCTGCAAAGCTGCACTCGATAATATTTCCTTAATAAACACGCATTTGCACTTACGCGAACGAGCGCGATATTCTCTTCCGACTTTTTCCCTAAGTGCTATCTATCTATCTGAGGGTGACATCGGCCGGAGCCAGGAGAGCGCGAGCTTTTTGAGAAGGCCGTGTACCTAGGTATATCCCAAGACGTGCGCAACATCGATCTTGCGCGTTTTTCCAGTCATCGATTCTGCAGACGTCAGTAGGTGCTGCAGTATAGCGCAGAGAGACAGTAGTGCAGCTGTAAGGCAAGGGGACGCGTCGAGAGAGAGAGATAAAGTCGCGGGAATAAATTTGGTTACCGATGGCACAGCTCGCGCGCGGCCGAGAGAAAGAGAGAAAAAGCGCGCGGAGAGCGAACGAGGCCGCCGCGCAGTGTACGAGAGACGTATGCGCCGCATCGGAACGTCGCGCAGCAAGAATCCGTATACGTGTGACTTTTACCAAGGGATGCTGCGCGCACGGGGCTGCAGCATAATCGAATGCCTCGGTTCCGTATTCATTTCCGCATCTCTCCCTGAGATATCAATTTGAATAATATATACGCGTCGTATCTCGAGAGGTATAATATGTACATATAGGTATACGTATAGAATGTCTGACCAAAATCGGTGCGTACTACTTACGCCGAACGCCTCAGAGAAAACTCGTGTGTTTCTTCTCGGCGTTTGTTACTTTCGCAGTAGCAGCAGCAGCTTATACCTATAGTTTATCGCGCGTCAACAGATTTGCTCTCGCGCGATTTAATTGCAGAGCGAATCCCCGACTGATAGCGCGCGATGTTGGTAAACGCACGCGGCACGTGTGAAGCCGAGAGGCTAACAAGACGGCGGCGGTGAAAACCGCAGCGCGTAATTGAAAAAGTTTAATTACTTGAGAGAGACTTTAATCACGCGAGCGTCCTGTAAGAACGTTCGCAAGACTAATGGCTGCTACGACTAACTCTACGATACGCAACTTTCATCCCACCTTGTACGTGTCCTGCTAATCTCTCGCGCAATCGAAACTTATTGTGTTACTGGGCTCTGATGTGTGCAGCATACCTGTGCTTTTGTTTTCGCTGAGAAATAGGAAGACACACGATAGCGACCCCGCAACACGCTTATATTTCGATCACAAAGACAAAGAGCCCGGTCGGAAAATATGCATCAGAAGAGGGAATGTGTTTCTCTTCTGCAGAAGAAGAAGAAGAAGAAGAAGAAAAACGAGGAGATAATGTTAAAGTCGAGAGAAAGAGAGGTGCCGCGATACAAAGGCGGAGCTGTTGGTCAGTGACAACGTAGTTTCGTCATTTTCGACGATCCTTGAGGATGAAAATAGAGCAAAAGAGGGATCGCTAGCCCGGCTAAGACAGAACGGCGGGAATTTAATTTTACGCTCTCTTGGGAAAACCAAACGATTCGCCCTCTGCGACCTTCTCCCTCTCTCTCTATGTGTATATATACATAGTGTCCTTTTTGCGTGCCGTCCCGAGAAAGAATCCCGCCCTTTCAGTCTTCCTTTTTTAGATTCTCTACATTGCAGCGGTGCACCTCCTTCCTTTCATAGCCCTCCTTTTTTCCTTTGTGTGTCCTGGGCGGACACGCTCCTGTTAGCAGCAGCAGCACGAAAAAGGCGCGAAGAAATTTATGAAAAATCGATCCCAGAATATGCTCACGCAGTGGGATTTATGCTCGTGGGAGACGGAATAACAAAATCGACTGCGCTAACGCGCGCCCTTGTTTACTTCTCTCCAGTGCGTCGCTTTTCCCCCTCTCTCTCCCTCGTTGATTTATCACAGCCTTTCAACTTTCTTCTTCTTCTTCTTCTTCTTCTTCCGTTTCCGCTGCGCGCACTTATATACACGCGCGCGGGGGGAGCTAAAAAGCATTTAAAGTCCTCGGCGCTGCGCAAAGTCCCAGGAGTTGGTAGGAAAAAAGAAGAAGTATAGAAGAAAAAGAAGGCCATGCACCGCGAGGATAAAGAAATGGACGCGTATATAGTAGTGAGCTTTTCACTCGTGGAAGAATGAAATAATTTCGCGAGTAGTCTAACAAAGTCCGCGCTCGCGCGACACGGGAAGTCCAAGCCATTTCGCGCGCTTATGTTTTTGCAGATCCTTTTTTACGCCACCGACGACCGCTCGCCCGCTCGGCCCTCTACCCCAAAAGTATAGTATAGTGGAAAGTTGCGCCTCGCTCTCATCCTCCTCCCAGTCTCTTTCGGGCTTGCCAGGAAAGTTTTGTTTCGAGGCCCTTTTTACCTTCCGTCTCACCCCGGGGCTTCTCTCTCTCGCGCGCGCTCTGGAGATTGCCGAAATCGGTCAGAGACGGGGGAGTTTTGCCAGTCGAGTCACGGCTCTCGAAGTTTTACACGCGAGAGAACGCGGAGACAGAGAGAGAGCACACGAGCCAAGCCAGTAAAGTGCCAGCCCCCGACGCGAAGCCTAAGGGAGGATAATAGATTTTTTTTATTACGTTTTGAGGTGAAACTTCTCGGAAAGACAAATACAAAAATAAATATGGAGGGTTGAGTGGAGGGCAACTTTCGAGGAATGCTCCTCGTTGAGAGAGAGCTCGAATGTACGGGAGCTTTTTGCCACGATTATTGGTAGATGTTGGTAATGAAGACGTAGCAATTTTCGATAATAAATTCAATAAATTTATACCTATAGGGAAACCCCAGTGCGAAGGTATTAATTAATCTGAATAATTGTGAAATTCGAACGATTGAAACGTGAATCCAGGTTCTACGAAACATGATGATTGAATTAGACTGGAAATAAACAACGACGATTCGACCAATCGAATAAATAAAAACAATGTTTGCTCCGTGTTAATTCGACTAATTAAAAACTGGATGAAAGAAAATAGATATCAAATCCAAAAGACAAAGGAGAATAAAAAAAAATTCTTCGAAAAAGTGAAAAGCTAATTAAACTAAGGTCGGAGCTCCATACGCAAACTGAATAAGGAAAGGGCGCCGCGAGCAAGTAAGCTCACAGCCATACCCACGAGAAAAGGAGCTTGGGAAAGAAGTTAAGTCGTAGGTACGAAAGCGAGAACTAGAAGAAGGGGCGAAAGAAGCAGCCAAGAAGGTTCGAAAGTTAGAGCTTGGGCGCACGCTCGAAATTCTCAGATCCATTCATTACATTTCAATTAAGAGCGAGAGACGTACGCTCTTATAGGTATATATACAGCAAGGGAGGACACACTGGGCGCGACCAGAGACAGAGAAAGAGCTATATATATGTATATAGCAGATAAGGCGTCCCCCGGAAATAAGATGGAGGCGACGATAACGGGCCAGAAGTTATCCCAGCTTCTGCCGCCTTTTACGAGCGATCGTCGAGATTATCAAATAACCCGGACATTAAGACGGATGATGCCCCCGGCTGCGATATAAACTTTCGAGTCGCGCGACAGTCCGAAACTGCGTCGACTCTTGGTGTACACTGTTTACGGCCAGCGTACATATAGTTAAGGCGACTGGTGGGAGAAGCTGCTGCAGTAACTACGCCTTGGGCTTCTGCTGCTGCTGCTACTAAATAATTTGCTTGATTCAGAGTAACGTACCGTGAAAATGTTAATTTTATACTCTGGGTTTTCGCGCTCAGAACATCGACGAGGAAATTAATGAAATTCCCAGCTGACAGCGTCCTAATTTCGAATTGCCCTGTTTTTTGCGTGTTATCTATATTATATTTTAAATTTCAAAGCTTTTCACTCACGACGAAGCAATAATTAATATTTTACTGTGAACGTAATAATAATGTTTTGGAGAATTTTCACGAGCTGCCTTTTCATCATTTTCAAAAATATACGGGTTATTATTGCCAGTTGAATGAAATACGAGCTAGGGCAAATTTGCAATTCAGACGACTACCATATATTTGGCACTCGCTCACGAGTATTTGCGCAAGATGAAAATTCAGGCTTCGATGGTGAGAGAGAGAGAGAGCAAATGCTGTATACTTTTCTCTCAAAATATTTAGGAAGTGTAATCGCGGTTTCATATCCTCGCGAACTCTGGTACAAGAGAGCTATATATAGAGGAGAAACTCTTACGTTCTTCTCTCCACATATCGCCACTCTTATTCGTCAATCACGAAACTTCCTTAAGCAAATAGGAAGTATATGTGCGCAGCGACATTTCCTCTCTCTCTCTCGTTCTCTCTCAAATCTACATAGTAGAGCGGTGCAGCTCTCTCGACACACATAAATCACGAACAAAGTGCACAAACATTCGCCGCGCTGCTGCAGTTGGAAAAATAGTATTTCAAGGCTTATCGCTGGAATACCCGATTCGACATGGGCTGAGGGACGAAAATCCATGAAATATTTAAGAGTCGGAGGAGCGACGAAAATCCATCCGCTGGCGCATACACACTGCTGCTTCTCTCCTGCTGCGCACGTACACATATAGGTATACACACACACACACACACACACACACACTTTACGAGTAGTGTACAGCTCAGGTATATATGTGTATGTATATGTGTAAATATACATATATGTATATCAGCAGCCGGCGTCAACCGCGACCTGTATATGCCGTACATTAGCCAAATGCGCGAATTCTGTGCGGCTTTAGCGAGCATCAGCTTGATAGAGGCCGAGAGCGAGAGAAATATACTCGAAAGGGAGAACCTGCAGTCTGGCGAAATTGAAAGAGCGACATAGAGAATACGAGAACCACTGAATATATATGCACACGTAAATATGGAGAAAAAGGATTTGCCTCTCGTCGCTTTAGATATCTCTTACTTTAACCGTATTATAATCGAATGTATCTCTCTTTGTATTCTTGCCTGCTCTATAAAATCTTATAGAATGATACGTCCACTCTAGCTATAAGATATAGGTCTAGAGCCAAAAATTTTCAATTGTACTTTGTTGGAGCGATTTTTAAATGATGAAAAAGTTTTGAGTGGATTACTTTTAATACTAGCAAAATCCAGCACGCTAAAGGTTAGCAGTTCAAAATCGTAACTATGTTCAGACCGGATATATATTATTCAACCAATTTCAACCAAAACATCCGGTCATCACTTTTTAAAAGAGGATTTTTCTTTGAACTGAGATTGATTTGATCTATTGATTTATTCGAATAATCAATCTTTACTCAAACAACCTCGATTTTTTATTAGACCAAATATTCTACAGAGCTAATTTTACTAATAATAAGAATAACAACATGGTACATCGCAGTACTAACAACAAAATGATATATGAAGTCTAAAACACAAGTATCAGAGCGGTTGGTCAGTCTAAAATTTCAAAGAGACCACCCGGAATCACCCTCAATTCGCAGCGTCATTTTAATCAAGCAAAAAGCCTCTTTTATATAAATTCCCTCCCAAATTTCCAGTCCCGTCCCGTAACAACCCATTGACCCAGTATAAACCGGCAGCAGCAGCAGCATTTCAATGTGTGCGTTTCGCGCATTAGCACTACACTGCCATTGACAGACAAAGAGAGATAGAGTGAGGGGTAGGGGGTTGAGAGCGACGACAGTAGCAACAGTGCAGCAGCCGAAAGAGCGGAAGAGTCGGCGCTGCATGCACGAGGCGACGTTTAACGCCTCACTTGCCTCGCAGTTCCATTCTGCGGTTCCCGGAATCCCGTCGGAAGTGCGTTCCCGAGTCGCGCGTATAACCCGCAACGGCAGCATCCATTGGCTCGCCTCTCTGATGCACGGACGTAAAGTCTGATGCGCGGATATGCGCCTCTGAGGGATATTCCGCCTATAGGTTGGAATATAATATATAGTCTATGGATGCCGTGAATACTTTTTTACACACGCGAAATAAAGCTATCCCCCGATAGATTGATGCGTTATGTAGCTGCAAAATGATAACAATCAAGATACTTTCTATTATAATTACATTTGCGTATATAATGCACGACGTGTCCCGACAAAAGCAGCTATACACGCACTCGAAGCCACATAGTAGCGGCAGCAACGCGATAATGTGGCCGGCAGTCCATACAGTCAGACAAGTAGTAGTAGTAGTAGTAGTAATAGTAGTAGTATCGCCGGCCCGCGGCGAATGAAAGCCGATAAATCATCGGCCGCCGCCGCAGCAGCAGCAGCAGCAGCGCGCATTTGACCGATTGTCGAAGGGAGGCTGCGCAAGCTCGTCGCGATCGTTAATTCCCCATCTCCTGGCTTCCAGGGCTGCATAGTCGTAAAAAAGAAAGCCGCTATACGCGTGTCCGACGTAATAATGCCTCGGATCGCATCCTATGTATACGCGTGTGGTCTCTCACTCTGCTTTTCCGTTACGCGGGCATAAATCGACGGCGCGCGGAGCTTTTGGTGCGATATATATATACACGCAAGAGATTGTCGATTCCTGCATGTCTTTCTTTTTCCGACGTCCACGATTATGCAGCGGGATTTATAGCGCTCGCGCTGGTCGCAAGTTTTTATAACGAAGGATATAATTTTTTTTTGTTTGCGGCTATTGATGCGGTTATATCTCGATGAAGCTGTATGCGCAAGCGCGCGATGAATTACGAATTTAAAAGCTCGTTGTTATAACGCTGGAGCGCGTTGCTTTCCGCGGTCGTGGGATTAAAGCTTTTTGCGCTCGGCTTGCATATATACATGGGGATTTTAGATTTAGCCGGTGCAGCTCCTGCGCGTATTTTGTTTTAGTTGGTGTATGCAGATTTCGATTATGCATATTTTATTGCAGCCCGCATAGCGCTCGTTTAATCTGCAGCCGAGCGGTGCTGTGCTTCTTTTTTATTGACCGCATCGTTTAACGGCGAATGATGATCGAAGGTATTGAATTTTTTTAAACCGCCGGCGTAACGTGTGGATATATATATTTGTTATGGTGCCGTGTTTGCATTCATAGCGATTGCGCGGAATTGAAAAACAAAAGTTGCGATGCTGTAATAAATTTGCGATTGCGGCGAGTAGATATGAATTTTTCAATTTACTCTATATCTCTCTCTCTCTCTCTCTCGCGCGCGCGTGACTGAAGAGCTTCTCTGATCGGTGAGGTATATAATATACTGATGAAAGTTGACTTTGATCTGGTGGCAAATACGTTACGCGCGACGCGACGAAAGTCTCGTCTGATGAGGTGAGAGCTACGTATACAGTATACTCGAAAACTTTGTTTCTGTATCAAACTATAGCTCTTGTACGATAATTTCGACAAAAGTTTCTCCAAATTATTTCTCTTCGCACCCTTATCAAATAGTCGCGTGTCAGCCGACTTCGTGTACGTAACTTTAAACTTGCCGAACTTCCGAAGAGTAAGTAAGCGTCTTTTTTTTAACTTCTCTAATGCTATTTGTGTAGAAATCAAGCGTCTCGTCAGAATATTCGCAGCGACGATTAAAACCTGATGGCATCGTCGGGTTAACGTTCTTACTCCGCGGACACGATGAATTCCCAGCCACGACCTTTCTTCATAACGGCAACTAAGGGTACTGCAAGCGCAGTAAAAAATTTCCGCTTTCGTATACCAGCCCTGTATTCAACATAACTGCGCGACGCGTCCATCCCATATAGCACATAAAAAGTTTTGTCCAACAAGAGAGAGGGTGTAATGAGTTTAGTGCATGCCGTGCGATCAAAACTCCCCCCCTCCCCTCTCTCTCTCTCTCCTTGAAGTTAACTTTTGCATACTAGATCCATCTTATTACGTTCACAGGGGCTCGGTTGCCGGTTTAACAAGATATCCAGCATGACGCGCGAGTTTGTGCTCCGAGCTTTATATTACTCCGCGGGTACACAACTACTTGCTCTATACTGTTGCCTCTGCTGCTGCTGGTAGTCTAAAGCTCCCGGAACGCAAGCTCTTTAATTATTCTCAATCGCGACTTGTGTACAGAAACTTCTATCGATTCAAATAAAATTATATCAGAATAGTCGGACGCCTTTTAGAAATTCATATCATCTGGCAAATAAATTCTCATCTTGTTTGAAGATTTTTACAATATTCATAACAATTTTAACATAATTGCACTCTTTCGCGATTTATTTTGCGGCGGAGTTCAACAAAATTAATTATTCCGAGGCTAAACGTTATATTTATAGTCCCGACGATAGTGGCTATACGCGCTTATGAGTTTGGTAGTATATATTATAATTTTGAATTTATAATTACGGCGAGCCGATAATTACTTCCCGAACTACATCTGTATACTTATACTCGCCGGCGGGCATTACACCACGCCCCTTGATCGTCTATTCGACGAAAAATTGAGTCGTTTCTCTGCAGCGCTTATGAAAGTTGGATCATCAAAGTGTTGCTTACATACGTTCCGGCGGGTGAATCCGTTAATAATCTGCCAAACTACATTGTATACTTTGTTATAGAAGTTTATGTTTGAAAATTGCTTCGTGCGAAAATCGATAAAATACACTGCGCTCAAAAGCGCGGTCAATGAAAATTATTAACTGCCTTTTTTATCCAACTCGTTTCACATTTCCGGACAGTTAAAAAAAGAAAAAAAAGGGGTAAAAATTAGATCTGACACACTGTGAGGAAAAAACGTCGCCGAGCATTCTAAAAATCCGCGCTCCAAGTAAGCGTGCGAGGTGTGCACGTGCCGCGGTCATTCACCGGCCTTAATTCAGCCTAATAAAGTTGCCTACTTAGCCCACATTCAGCAAAAAGTAGTCGACAAAACTCGTCCGACTGCAGAGCGAGCTTCATTGCTATACGCTACTTAACTTCGTTACGCTAATTGGCCTCTCGACAAAAGCTCCTTTCTCTCTTTCTCCGCGAGATCAATCAGTAGCCGCGCGCGAAAAGTGAAGGCGATTCTCTCAGTACACCTTATATCTATATCATCGTCGAGAGAAATATTTGCCATCTGATCAGAAGTTGGGACGTTCGATACAGGGTCGAGGTGAAAAGCTCGCGAGAAAAGCCAAACCGTCGACGGTGCGCGGGCTAGTCGAAAAGATAGAGAGAAAGAGGAAATGGAAAAAAGGAGCTCGAGAAGCCGGAAAGCTTTCATCGAAATTGCCTCTGTACGCTAGAAAGAGAGGGAGTAGGGGGGGGAGAAGGCGTGATCCGCACGCCACGCCGTCTGCGAGCGATTGGATGAAACGGAAGATCGAAAGCGAATTGTCGAAATTAAGAAAGCTGTCACTGGCCAGAACCACCAGCGAGACTCAAGAAAATCCAATACTTTGCCGGGAGCGCGTGCTGAATTGCGCTTCGATAATATGAAGCAGCTCCCCCCCCTCTCTCTCTCTCTCTCAAATACTGGACGTAGTGTATTGTCGGATTATGTGTCGAATTCCGAGCGAAATTATTTCGCCTTCGATTCTCCTAAATCCTACACCGTTCTCTCAGAATCCGTTCGCTCTTATTTTTCAATTCGATTTTCTTTTCGAGACATCAGCTACTACGACCGCACGCGACGAGATATGACTCCGAAACATTAAAGGCTACCGCCGACGAGAACGACGATAGTATTTCTCTCTCATATCCAGTGGAAAAACATCGCTTTGAGAGAGTCATGTGCCGGCGAACTAAAGACCCGACGAGTATACACAACGAGAGCCAAAGCCGCCGGCGACGAGGTAGAAAGCAGTGACGGCGGAGAAAAGCTGCAACGCTATAGTGGTCCCGCTCAAAATTGCTCAGGTGCCAGTTGCAAAAGTACGCGCGTCGGCCGTCCCTTTCGAGCAGTAAAGTATATAGCGCACTCGTCGCGATGAATTACTCTGACCCGGCAGTATAATTAATTGCGGTGTCCGAGTATGCTCTTTCTCTCTGCATTAGCTGCACCACACGGTCACCGAGACTGTAGCATTGCAGCTTACTCTGATGTGCGCTATATATAGGAAGGTCCGTACACGTCGCACGACGAGCTATCGAAGTCAGTCATTTTTGAACAAATCATTTTATATTTTCTCAGTTAGTCTTAATTTCCGCTCATTAGCCGCGATTTGTGAAAAAACAAGGTGACTAAAAATCGCAACGGATTTTTTCCCGGCGGTCTATACCCATGCAGTCATTATAAAATACCCGAGCTCGACAAAAAGAGCCGCTTTATAGTTATTTAAAACAGCGTGAAAATTTGACAAGCATGAAAAAAACTTTATTCTGGTTCAAGGCGGTTATAGTATATAATAAGGACGTCAAGCCGCTGCAAAATCCTAATTGACGTTGTTAGGTCGTTGAGACACACTTTCTGAGAGCACCGCAGCAGGAGTACAGCCGTGAAGAAAATCCAGTCACATACTCCCAAGCGCTGAAGTCTGCTTGCGCGTGCATTTAATAACGAGACGGTGACGCCGCGAGGACTATACGAGCAAGGCAGCTGGCGCTGCTGGGCCGCGCATTCCTGATACCTACGCCGAGCCGGTCCGCCTAATGAAATTGCAAAAGTTTCAGCTTTATGGTAACAGATGCACTGCGCGAACGTTAAATTGACTTTTTAACCGCGTGATACAGTGCACCGATGCGTGCGAGGGATTTTTCTTCATCATCTTCTTTTTTATAGAGAGAGGCAGGGGAGGGGGGGGGGCTATTGTTTTGTGGGGGGCTTCAAGGGGAAAATTGTTTCTTCTTTCCCACAGACGGATGATTTTCATTCGGTCTGACATGCTATAATTGGAATGAAGTTTTAATTAAATTTCAGCGCGTATACTGTAAGCTGCCGAGATTTTGCACACTCGAAAAAATCCTCCGGATTATAATTACAATGTTTAAACAAAATAGCGATCTTCAAAAGAATAATCTCGGAATATATACTCTTTCGTTCGCGGGAAGATTAAACGTTGGCTACGTGCAAAAAGTAAAGGCGGCCTGACAAAAACGTCGCGTTAATATGCAAATGCATCCATCTCATTGGATCACCTTTGTCGCAGCGTTTTTGTTGGATTTCCCCGAAGACGCGCACATCACTGGTATCGAAAACTCGCTCCTCTCAATCAGCTTTAGTCTTTTCTATTCCGCGAAAATCACACGTCTGATGTGATGCTCTCTCGTGTACAAATCGAATCTCCGAGTACTCGTCGAGTGCAAACTCCCTGGTATTACGCGGCCGACCGACAATGAAAAAAAGAGCGTGTGGAGGCTGCAAGGCTAAGCGTATAAAATTAACAAACGGCGAAATCCCCCCGAGGATTATTCGGCCCGAATGAAGAGAGAACTGTACACGTAGCGCCTGAGGCCTACTGCGAAAACTCCCGCTTGCGCGCGCACGAAATTTCCAGCACTGTTCCCTCGAGTTTTTGCGCTGTACCTAATGCATGTATATATATGACGAAATCGCAGAATAAAATGCAGTTTCGGGTGGGTTAAAGCGTTGCAAAAAAAATACTAATAATAATAATTATTAGATTCTACAATTTCAAACCTATTCTATCGTGTGTTTTTGATAATGATTTCGAGTCGAAAAAATAATTGACTAGCAAAATTGAGCGCGCTTTGCTAATTAAACTTTAAATAAATACTTTTCAAAATATCTTGCAATGGGAGCATAAAAAGAGCGAAGTAAACAAAAATTTATTTTGGTGCCATTCAAAGCGAATATGCATTCATTATTCAACAAAAATTTCGCCTCAAATTTGACTCCTTTATAACATGAATTCATTACTTTTTAAAAAGAGGATTAATATAGTATCACTGCAAAAAAAAACTCATCCTTCAATTACGTTCACACAGATTGCGATTATTTAGTAAAAACACGAACATTTTCAACGCCTGCTTTATTATAAAATTGACTGAGATTGTCTCATGATTTTTGCCTTCTTCGATTACTGAGCTTTTCACTGATGTATCCAATTTTGATAAATCTTGTCTTGAATTATACAGTTCGTCTTTCAATTTCAATTTTATACAAAATTCAAAATCGTTATCTCTTTCACATTTTAGTTCCGAATCTCAAGAGAATAAGGTTTTGAAATGAAGTAGCACTAAAAGTTTTACCTTGGGACTTCGTCATGAGCAGAGACGCTCTTTGAATAAACTTTTTTTTGTCGCGACTTTGAAAAGTAGCCTTGACGAAAAATCAAGAACTGAATAACTGCGCCGATTGTTCCCAAAGTTTCAGAGCTTCCTCTGCAACTCGTCGACTATAACCCGCAGCAGGCGCGTCTTTGTTGAAAACGCACGGGCCCCACACAAAAGAAGCAGCAGCAGTAGCAGCGGAATATCGAAAGAGGCAGAGAAAACTCAAAGATGAAATTGCGCTTTATAAAAGGCTCGCGTTAAGTCGTTATGGTCCGACGAGTGCTAGCGAGAAGGTTAAGAGCTCGAGCACACATAGACACATATACAGAGAGGCTCCTATACGCGTTCTAAGAAAATTCGACGCTAAGAAAGTCACTTTCAAGAGAGAAGGCGAGAGTGGCGCGCGAGCCTCCTCGGATTGGTCGTTTAATATTCAACGGTCGGAGGTTTAATATTCAGCGACCCGACCTACATCGCGAGCGACTACCACTCCCGAGGGAGAACGACCGGCGATGCACACACACACGCACGCGCGCGCACACACACACACCTATATAATACCCCTCTCTTTGATGCAAGTCTCCAAGTGTGCATAGGCACAGCTGCTACTGCTTTTTCTACGTTTCTCTTAACCCTTTCAGTCACGCTGTCCGTCATAATGGACATGCTAACTGCTTCAGCCGTAAAATGCACTTTCAGAGAATTTCTTTAATGATCTCTACATTCAAGGGACGACGAGAGGCAGCTTTGCATATAATTTGATGTATGGCCTCGTTAGAGAGACTTGCCGGCGATACGTTGCTGTTTCGAGATTAATGAAATTTTCTTTCTTTCCTGCCAACGTTCTCGAGAAACATCAATTTCCCAGGTGTAAATAAATGCTGAATCGATCTTGGAAAGCGCATGCTCTATTCGAATTCCAAATATACCTAACAATATAGTCTATTTGCACGCCTTTGACTTTCGCGGCACGACGTATGTACTCCCGAACGATTCGAAAGACTATAAAATGTTCGCGCTTTCAATATCGTCGATCCGAGAAATTAAAAAACCTTTAAAGTCTTCGCATATAACATTTCGGAGCCGTCACTCTTGTCGTATAATTATTCTCCAACTAGAGCGGCAGCTGCTGCGACTCCGTAAAATGCTCGCGTCGACGCCTAATTATTCTCGACGAGATCGAGCTCAGCTTTTTGTCAGCAGCTGCTCGCGTTTTATATAAACGCAACGCTATCAGTGCACGCGTTAATTAAGCGCGAGAATTAAAACGCGAGTTTCGGCGCGTGTTTATTCGCAGAGTTTCGAGATTCTTTTCCATAAAGCAGCGTGACTGCTATTTTCCGGCAGTCTAATAGATTATTTCCCACGCGCAATGCGATATTCGCTTGTTTAGCAAAAATTCAATTTGCGCGGCAGTGATATTTTTCAAAAGAATCCCCCTATTTACCATTCGTCTGCATTTTTCGCGAAAACTGGAGCAGCGGGTAATTGGCTTATTCGGGAGCTTGACGAAAAATAGCTGTGTCTGTATATAGTCTACTAGCGAAGCTCATTTTACAGGGTACATTTATTAAAAAATTCGTTTGAGCTTTATAGGTATATAAGAGGCCGGCAAGCGCGATCGAACGTTTACCTCGGCAAAGCTACAGGCCGGTTTTTCCCCTCGTTTTTTCCTATATACCTTTCCTCGCTTTTGTTCTTTTGTTTGGCTTCTCGACTTTGCTGCTGCTGCTGCTGCTGCTGCTGCCGGCAGCCGTGAGTGCAAGCTTTCTCCGAGGCTCCTATGAAGTGTTTCTGTTACTCCATTAATCTTTCGGGAAATCTATAAATCGATACAGCGCAGCTTTAAGTCCTTTCTAATGGTTCCCCTGTGCTCGGGCTAGTGAGCGAAATGTCTTCACATTTATCCGGCGTTATATATATATATATACCTTTATTCTTTTCTTTTTGCTCCTCATTTTTCAATACTTAACATTAGCTCTCGTGTGCGACGCGCGACAGTTTTACCCGCGTGTGATTGATCGCGTTAATATAGACTCTCCCGCGTCTTTCTGGAAAAATGTAATGGATGTGTAAAAGCGATAATATGGGCTGCACGAGAGCAAAGTCTCTTATAACAGAATTATATATACGATTCAATAACGAAACATATAGATATACCTCTCCAGACTTTTAGAATGGCTGCTATTCTTGAGAGAATATGATACAGCAAGAAGTATCGCATTGCAATACAACGACTGATTGGTTTCTCCCTTTGTGTTTCAGTTGCGCCGACTTCTGTGAGGGTCGTGGACGAGAGTACGAAGCAGACGCTGGAAGATGGCCGAGTACTGGGTCCGGTAATTGAGGGATCGCCGATAGCATTGAGATGTGAGAGCGGCAAAGGCAGACCGGTACCGACAGTCGAGTGGTATAATGGCGATGTGAGACTCGAATGTAAGATATCCCTCTGTAATACTATATTCTTATCCGTCAAACTTGCAACATGTAAAACGTAACCTTTGAAAAGGACTATCGATCAAATACGGATGTATACAAGAATTTTAAAATATTTGTTAAAGTTTCAAGCACTTCTTAGAAACTAAATAACAGATGATGCAATAATTTTCGCTAGTATTATATAAAAGTCGCGTGCTAATTCAAGCGCTAAGTGGATTCTGTTCTTAACAAAGCTCTATATCGGCGACCTAAATTAATCCTATACCAATCTGTAAAGTAAGTCGCGCGATTAAGTAAAAAGTTGTAGCTTCGCGCTCTCTGTCTCCGATATGGTGTAGAGAGAGTTTTTTCACGCTCTCCTTTCTTTCCCCTGCTGTAAAGAGAGGAAAGTTAAAATCAATACGTTGGATAACTTTCAGCGAAAAGTTCGGAGGAGCTTGAGGAACAGAAAATCGGCACGGGAAGTGGCACACTTAATCTTGTGGTCGCACGCAGTGAATTGGGAGCTACTTTTACCTGCAAGGTTAGCAGTTTAGCCCTGCCTGAGCCGCTGAAAATCGACATCAAATTGGACGTCCACGGTAAGTTCTGATATTCGCAAGTATACATTTATTGCTCCATCTTCCTACTGTTTTATTCGAAAAGCTGGGTGTAATAACTCGTGACACGTTAAACTTTCGAATTAAAGCTTTAATGCCGCGAATAAAGCTGAGCCATTGCTGTTAACGAGTGCAGCACACTGTAGAGCGGCAGAATCGAAGTGCGCGTAAGTGTATATATATATATAAGGCGCGAGAGGAGGAAAGTCGGACGCGAAAGTTAAAATCGAATGAAAGTCCCTTCGTGCTCGAGTTATAGACTCTCGCTCTTTCTCTCCCTCTATCTCTCGACAATCCAATTGTTCGAGATAACTGACCCGGCGACACTACGCTATACGTGTACAGTTTCTCCCTTTCCGAGAAGAAAAAGCAAGCATAAAAAGCTCTTATATGTACAGAGCAGAAATATAGAACCTCCCGTTAATTTGCCGCACGAAGAAACAGCTGATATTGCTACACCGGCGCTCGCGATAATTATTAGTCGACAGTCTCGCAGACCCATCCGAGCTTAATAAGAAGCAAGCGCGCTCGTGCACTCGTACACAGGGCCTCCTTTTCATCAAACTTTGCGCGTGCGGTCCAGCGCTCCGTGTAATTGCAACCAGATCAACCGCCTTCCCGTGGATCAATCGAGTTTAAATATATAGTGCCGCAAGAGAGCTTTTAACGAGTTTTCACCGCCAACTTTTGCCTTCCTTTCATCCGCAAGCGCTATCAGCAGTCGCGTAGATATGTATATACATCCTCGTTACTTCCGCTCGAGGCATTTCATTATATACATTCATGTATATATGCATTCAACGGGACTCGTTGCCACACAAAAGCCTATGCGGTCACGGAAGGGGGGGGTTCAATGACTGACTCATCCGGAATCGAATGGAAAAACGCGTCGCGGTGGCTACATAGCCCCCGATGCAACTGATTTCCCGACCGCGCGTAAATAGAGACACATCCATTGCGGCTTTCGCGGGGGAAGAAAAGAAGGCAATTTGCGCGCGTCCGACTGGAAACTATATATAGCGCAGTCGGTTGTGTGTGTGTGTGTGTGTATAAACAGGTTGTTGCGCACACGAGACAGAGAGAGACACGCTTGGCCGTGTAATTTACGCGTCGAGGAGCTCGTAATTTATGTACGTATAAGAAGATCATCGTTATATGTCGCACGGCAAGTGGGTGTAGATGGGAAAACTTGAGAAATCTGCAGAGCGAGTAATTTTTCGCTCATTAGTTACGCAAATCTATTCTACAGTTTATTAAACGCGCAGGAGAGCTATTGCGCGCGGGACGAAAATGTCAAAGCTATGCAGCTGCGCTCATTTGAGTTGTAAATCGATCCGGCTCTCTCTCTCTCTCTCGCTCCCGATATTGTATTAAAAGTCAATGTCGTCGGCTGAATTCTCTTAACCTCTTGAATTTTAAGCGCAAACGCAGCAGCAGGCTGCAAGTGCCTCGCGCGACGATACCGAGGGTAGAAAGGCGGATGAGAAGCTGCCGAGGAAGATACCGAGTTTTTTTTTTGCCTGCAGTACCAAGCGAGTGAGAGAGAAAGAGACAGAGCAATGAGTATATAGAGGTACATGGGAAATAATGGAAAGGAAAAGGGAGACTCTCTGTGTGCCATTGCGCAGATGGCCCTCTGTTTAATGGCCCAACTCTCTCGCCGGTAACGCCGCCGTTTCTCTTCTACATCCGCCTAATAGATTTTCAGCAGCTCGTGTGCTGCAGCGTTCGTTTAATCTTTTCCTCGACTGCTCGCTTCTGTTTGATCTCTTTCGTATGTAATAGCATATCCTTTTCTCTCGACGGATGTAGCTCTTTAACACGAGTGTACATACTGCAGCCCTCCGTCGTCGCGCGTCAGAGATGGAAATCGACGCTGTCGCAAATGTTTGACGAGTTTATATAAGCGCGCGAGAGGTATTCTAATTATATTTTTTTCTCCGTTCCTGTAAATTTCCCCGAGCGCGATGAAACGACTCGGTAGTTTATTACGAAAATCCGTCTCATTTCGCAGAGAGGACGCTGAAAAATGCCGGCCGGTAAAAACACACGGCAGCGGTTGTATTTCAAACTGATGCACGCTACTTGACGTATACAATTACCACAGGACCGCTCTCTCTCTCTCTTTCTCTTGCACACAGAGACTGAAAAATACCACGATCGTCGCGTGTATTAAATGTTCGTTACCGGAGGTTGCCTCCTTTTAGTCGCTAATTTTTTATACGTTCTATAAACGGGCGTTTTTTGTATTCTCTACACCGCGTGCGTATATATACATGTAAAGTTTAATAGATGCACTGTACACTGCTTGTCGTCGATGTAGCGACGACAAGCTGCAGCCCCGAGCGCTTCGCTGTGGTTCTAAATGAAGAAGTTTTTCATATATTGCACGAGAAAAGCGTAAAGAGCTGATGAAAGCTATTTCGTGAAAAATAACTGCGTTTTTAATTTAAAAATATGCTTATATATTTGTTTTCCTCTCGATGCCATGCACTTCACGAAATTTAATCCGGAAACACCGGTTTTATATTGGAAAATTTTAATTTCCGTGTATAAACACACGAAGTTGATTAAATTCGCCCGGCCAATAAACTCGCTCAACGAACGACTGTACACATGAAAGCTCTGAGCTTTTAATCGTAAAAACAGCGTAATATATTAAGCCGCAGCATGACGGATGATTAAGTTGTAATGACACTGTAAGCTTTATCAGGAGCAGGTCGAAGGTGTATATATACAATTCTATCTCGGCGGTTAGCGCGAAAAAAGCAGCCTCGTAAATCTCGGTGAGGAGGCCAGGCGAAAGGTAGAAAGAGAGAAGAGAGAAGTTAATCAAATCTCGGCGCTTAAACGGCGCGCGAAGGGCCTCGCGGGATACGACTGCGGCAAGATTCAACTTCGACCTATTTTCCTCTTTCTCTCTCTCTCTTTTGCGCGCGCGCGAGTCTTTCTTTTTCCGCCAGTCACCGCCTCCTCCTCCTCCTCCATTTCTGTCTGCGGGAAGGACTTTTTTCCTCCTCGCTCTGCTTTTTCTCCCTGTTTTCTTTGTGCCAGTTCTTCTTTTATTTTCTCTGTAGCCCAGCGCGCGTCTATTTATTAGAGAGAAATGGAACATTGCGTTTGCAGGAACGGAGTTTGATTTACTTTTGACGGCGAAATCTTTCTATAGGAGGATGTTTCTCTTTGTTTCCACGCCGGGTATATACATGCAGCGGATCAAACTTAAAGTAGTTTTGCATCAGAAATTTATAATGTAAAAGCCATTATTATCACGAGTTTTATGCGCGAACATTGCCTTCGTTAATCATGAAAATGAATAGCCAAACTAGTCGCAAAGTACGAGCAAAATTCGAAGACGAGATCTGACGGTAAATATTGAACAAGATCTATTACATCCTTGTCACGACTCAAATATTACCCGTCTCAAATTTACTCACGACTATATAATATTATAATCGATCGATCTCGAGTATAATAAAGCTAATTTAAAGACTCTCGAAAGCAAACGAAATTCACTTCCGAAAAGTCATTTCTCTTCGTTACCCTAACTCGTCGTCGCGTCAGCTCCTAAATTTTTCCTCTCATGCGCTTGCGGTAAAAGCTCTGCTCCTCAGCTGTCTCTTATTCTCCCTCTTTCTCGGGTGTGCGCTGCAGTCTTGGGCGAACACGCCGCGGAATATTATCCACTGTCTCTCGCATGCATACATGGACCGACGTGCGAGGAAGGAGCGCACGTTTCTTCGATCGTACCGCGGCTTATTATACGTATACGTGCCAGAGAGAAGACATTGCCGAGCAAACGTTTTTGCTCCAAGTCGAGAGCGCTGAAGGGAATTTTAATCGAGTTATTTTGGGACTCTCTCTCTTCCTTCCTTTATCTTAATCTTCGGCGTCGTAAAATCGTATAACTCTTCTTTAATTGATAACGAAAGCTTTTAGTCCTTCTTAAATTTCATTTGAACTTTGAGTATTGCGATTGAAAGCACTAGAGCTCGAGAAAACGATGGGAGAAAAAAAAATGAAAAACACTTGCGAATCATGCAACGTTTCACACGTCCGATATTTCCAAGCAATATAACGCGAAAAGAGAGTCCATCTGGCGGGAAATTTTTGGCCGACAGTGTACGCTCGAGCGAGCTCGCAAAAGGCGTCGGCACGAACGGCATCAGCATATTTTTCCTGCTCCTCTCTCTCGCTCTCTTTCTCCGGAGTCGCAGTACATTTGCGCTTGACCTTTTTGTCGCCGCCGATCGAGCTACGGCGAATGCAATTTCGTCGGGTATTATGTATAGACGTGGTTCCATCTGCTTCCTCTTGTGCAGTGCTCACACCATTCAGATTCTTCTGCAGACGTAGCGACGACCACGCGAAATATCCTTTCGCGACTAGCTTCTTTATTAACACCTCTCCGCCGGGGGATATTGCCTCGGCCCAATTTCGTTCTTGGTGTATATATATATATATATTCTTCCATTTTTCGCCCTCTCGTAAACCAATAAGTACATCCGGATTTACTCGAACTATTTTTTCCGTGAATTAATTTGACGCCGGACTGGATTATCGCCTGACTTATTGCACGAAAATAAAAAAAATATCTGAAAAAGGAGCGCGGATTACACTTCGCGGCGCGATTACGAGCTTATATAAATGTACGACTACTCTAGTCCGGCACTAAATCATTACAGTTTTTCGAGAATTATACGGGAGTCTGCGAATAATAAACGAATATTATAGTATACTTGGAGATATCGTGCACTTGAGCCGGTATAATTAATGGACTGACAAGAATATTCCAATTGGCGAAGGGGCTCTGTACTGTCCGAGATTAAGCAGTCTTGTGTTATACAAGGTCTCGCGTCGTAAAAATTCGTATAATACACGTTTGCTTCCAGAGACATCGTACTATGAATTATATAGCCGACTCCGCCGGATTGAAAAACAGTGTAATTCGATCAGCCGAAAAGCCGCGCTGCAGGCAAACACCTTTCAATCAGTACTTCGGGTCAATCAGTACTTTAATCAGGCATCGGAGCTAAAAGGAGCTGATTCCCGGGAATCACATCAATCGCGTGTATATATGTATAATACAAGTACAGCGTTGAACGAATGCGTTATACATATATACAGTCGAGTATACAACCGACACGTATAACGATCTAACCAGCAAATGCGATTAGACACAGAGAATCGTATAGCAAAAGCTCTACCGGACACACTTCCGCCGGATTAGCCGACACTTGGACAAACTGCCTGCCCTCGAGTCAGCCTTTGTCCGCGAGAACGACGACGACAACAACAATAGCGCGAGAGGCCAGCTGCCAGTTCTATACACCAGACTGGCTTTTTCTCTCTCTCTCTCTCTCTCCTCTTACTTTATTTCGTCCTACACGGAGAGAAAGAGAGCTTCTTTCGCCCTCCGTCTTCGCGCTCTCGCTTTAATTGCGCCTTGGACGAGGGTCGTTGAAGCTTTTTTCACAACACTCGTCGTGATATCTTTATGGCTGCCCGCGGGCCTTTGATTTGTTTCCGAGGAAGCATTGTTGCCGGGCGAGGTAATCAAATAAAGGTGGCGCAGTAGCAGCTCCTTTGTGTGCCGTCTCTTCTGTATACAGCAGAGAAATTATATGAGATTATACGAGCTTTGAGGATCATTTTCGAATTAAAAATCCACTTGACAAGAGTCGCGACAAATGAGTAATCAAATTCCATTAGCGTCAGCTCTGCGCTAATCCATTTAGCCGTTTGGGAGATATATAGAGACAGCTAAATAAATCGATGGATTCAAATGTCGACCATGCATCTCTCGCAGGGTTATCTCTGTGTCCAGTTGCTTTTTTACCCTATCATCTCGGTCCCTCTGGCGCGTCCGTTACTTTTCCTTTCCTCTTTAACTTCTATTTACTCCCCTTCCATTGTCAGCATGTGTGTGTGTGTGTGTGTGTGTGTGTGTGCCTCACTCTCTCGCACTGTAGCGAGTCTCGTTATCTCCTCGCGAACGAATGGAGTGTCGCTTGAAAGCTAGAGTAGGAGGAGGACGAGAAGTATAGCCCGAGTGGACCGGCGCTTTTTCCTGTCGTGCGCACTCTCTCTCTCTCTCTCTCCTTCTCACTACACACATGCCCGCACGAACGACCCCCTTTGCTGCCTCTCGACATTTATATAGATCTTGCTGTAGCCAACGGAAGAGTGACCCTTTTAATTCGATCTTTCGCGTACACAGCTAACGATATAACTTGATCTTTCTACTGCTGCGTTGGTTGACGAGCTTTGACTTGACACTGAAGCTCCTCATTGTTGCTGCGAAAATAGCTTTTTCATCCACGGGAATTAATGAATTAGATTTTAGCGCGAGTTTTCATCATCAGCTTCGAGAGATGTGGCAGAAAGAATATTTGCGTACATATAAAAGCTCGTCTTGTCTCTTTCAGTGCGGCCGATGAAAATGGGCATAACTGGAGTAAACGGTCACGTCGTCCAGGGTTCAAAGGTCCTGCTGCAATGCGTGGTACAGGCAGCGCGACCACCGGCGAACGTCACCTGGTACAACGGCACCGAGGTTCTCGAAACAAACAACAGCCGCATCGACATGTACGAGACAAAGCTCACCGACAACGTGAGTATACCTATAGCTCGAACCCGAATCTTTCATTTATTTATTGTACTCGACATACAGAGCCATTTTATTTGTTCATTCATAGCAGAGGACGCGTATACATATCCGACGAAAAATAAATAACGCCGAGCTGAAAATATATTTTATTTACTCGCGTACTGTTACGAGACGAGCTTTGCACCGAGATAATATCTCGGTGCGCGTTTGCCCTATACGCGCAAACACACGCACACACGAGATTCCTGTATATAATATACGCGCTACTTTGAATATTGATCTTTATCGTTAAAACACGATCGCGAGGGCTACTGTTTGGACTCGACGACCCGAATTCGCGGCAACATTCGCATTATACGCATGTCCACAACAACGTCGACGATTATTCCACATTATAGTCGACCACGGCGTATGTTGACTCTTTCTCTCTCTCTCTCCCTCTCTGCTCGTACTCCGTCATCACTATGTATACCGAAACTATACGCGTCTAGACGCTAAAACAAGCAGAGATTTCTGCGTAGACCGTATCAGCTATATGATCAGGTTGAAAAACGAAGATAGCCAAAAGAAGAACGTATCCGCGGAAAATTTTTCCGTTAATTAGACCATGTGAAAACCAACGCATATATGTATACAGAGGAACAAGAGACGCGGTAGCAGCGAATTTTTTCGCGCACATCGCGGCGGTCGCTTTATCAAGCTTACGTAAGCTCGCGCGGACGACCGAGACTATCTCGCTCGCGCCGCGGTGCTCCAATTATGGATTCGCGCAGCTCCAGTATATTTACTCATCGTATTACGCGTTCGCTCTGCCAGTGCGGCGGCATAATTAGCTTTGTTTGCCAAGTGTCTCATTACGCGATGGCTAACACACAACCGCAACTGTACACGTGCGAACGTTCGACTCCCGTGAAGTGCAGGCTATATAGGTATATATACTGTAACTGCGAAGCAGGAAGCCTTTTTTCGTACACGTTTTTGTTATAATTACGGTTTGATCATAACAGATCTTGCTTTGTTCTTTTCTGCTGGTCCCGACGAAATCCCTCGCAATCGGACTAACGCGACGCACATCAAAGCGAAGACAAGCGCAATTGCTGCGGTTGCGCGAGCGCGCGCGCAATAACTGTAATGCTCTTGGATGGAAGAAGAAGAAGAAGAAGAAGAAGTAGAGAAAAAAAAACGACGAGCTCTGAAAGTGCATCTGCGTAAAGATAAGAGAGTCGCGTACCGCGGCCGAGATTTCCCGCGCGCCCGAGTAATGGAGCGCGATAATGAAAAGGCCAGCATATTGCGAGGGAGAGATGCCGAAAGTTCGCCGTCGTCGCGGTTCTTTTTTTTTTAACGGCGTTCTTTGTACGAGCCGTTTGCCGTCGCGACACTTATCTTGATTACCATTGCGAATTCGCGAGGCCGCCTGTATACCTATCCTACAAAGCTGATCCGGATTAATCGCAGGATGACACGATTTTTCTTTGTGTAACAGACAACGGGGCAGCGATGTATTGATTTAATCGTCGTGCGCTCTTTGTAAAATTGTTGCGTGCTCGAATGCGAAAAAGCGCGGAAAAAGAGTATAGCGGCCGAGTTTAGTTGGATAAATTAAACACGCACTGTGATATATATATATATATATGTCAGAACTGAATTGATTGAAAGAGAAAGAAAAAAAAACATGCAGCACACACGGAAAGTTAAGGTGCAGAGCATTAAAGGGAGCAATTACAGGCAGCGCAAAAAGTGGGTTATTTCAGCTCTCGCCTCATTAATCCTCCATCGTCAATGGGCCATCGTGGATCCGCTGACGCGAAAGAATTGTTATCGGCAGTCGTGCAGCAGCAGCAGCAGCGGGCCACACCTCTCCTTTCCTCATTCTCTTTCTCTCTCTCTCTCTCTCAACCACGAACCTTTTGTTCTGTCCACAGGACGACGGCACGACCCAGACGAACAGCTTTCTCGCCTTCACCGCCTCGGAACACGACAATGGCCGGGAGTTCAGCTGCGCAGCCGTGAATTCGGTCATGCTCAAGGAGGGCAGCAAGCCCATGAAAGAGAACTTAATCATGGAAGTAATGTGTGAGTGTGAATCGGCTATTATTTTATTTTTTTAACCAGCAAATTTTTTCTCTCTCACTCTCAATGTATTACCGTTCTTCCCATTTAATTTACCAGCGAATCCGAACGCGCCCTCCATTGTTTCCCTTCCACAAGACCTCATTTTCCTTATCCTCTGTACTTTTTTTATCTCTCTTTTCCTCGCGCGCGAGAGAGGTAAAAAGGTAACGCGCCGCGAGTTTACGGCGGCGCTCTCGACTCATCTCTTGACGACCCGACCGAATGCCTTTTCGACCATTCGTTCGAGACTCGTTCTCCCGCTCTCTTTTAACTCTGGCGAAGAATCATCACGAGTTATTAAAAGGATGATCCGTTTATTGCTGCCGCGAGCCGGGATATATCTACTGTTCGGAATAATGCGGAAAACGAGCTCTATGAATACGTGAAATACCTCTAATATCGCTTTAATTAAATTTCTTACTGCTTGAATATTATTCGGATTATCGGACAAAGCTGTACGACGAATCGTTCGGATTATAAAACGCATAAACGCGCGCGTGCGGTGTTACACACCGCTCTCGCGATATTTGCTTAAATTAAACGTAGTCACCGGCAAAAATTGCTCCGCTCTATATCTCGCATAACGAATCTCTCTCATCCAATATTTACCTCCCGAAGGAAATCTCTACGGCGCACACGCGAGAGAATCGATTGACATCGTAAAAAACCGCTCCACTGATGAAGGCGGAAGAGTCGCCTCCTTGGAAAAAGTCACGAAAGAATAGTGGCTATATACCTATAGCTGTACAGACACACACACACACACACACGCTCTGGAGGGTTATAACACGAGGAGAAAGTGTGCTTGCTGCAGTAGCGCGATGGCATCATGCAAATTCGTCCTTTCTCGACCCACGTCACGTTCCCCTCTTGCGCCGACGAGTCCTTCCTCCCCTTCCTCAGGGGGCTCTTTACACATCTGGTTAACTAGTTTCCTATACCTACACACTTATCTCGGCGCGCTATATATGTCCATACGCGATGGGCCGCCGAGCTCTGTACCGATGTGCACGCATCTGACGGGGCGACACTCTATTAAAGCGCCATTTCCATGATTTAAAAGGACTACGACGCTCTGCAGTGCGCCAACAGAGACGTGTGAGTGTGTATGTAAAATTCCGAGCACTGCTCTCCACAGCAGCAGCGGGTTCATTGAATGTCGTTCTTTTCATCTTTTTTTTTTGTCTGCCGGGGGAGGAAACGCTGTGACACGCGGAAGAGGTGCAAGCTTAAAAAAAAGAAGAATAACGAATTGGCGTGATTTAGTTCGTGAGGCGAATTTTTAATTCTTTCGAACAGTTACGAGGGGTTATTAGTAATGACGAATTTGAAATTAACTCGTTGTTTCGAATTTCGATAATGACCAATGTACGATTGCGAATAGGATTCATATATTGTCCGAATATTACAGGGCTGCATTGACAGATCAAAGCTGAAGTGCATATTATCCTATCTAATCGGCTGAATATTGACAATGAGAAATGAGAAATTGAAAATTGAAATTGAAATACGTCCAATTCCAAATAATGATGCTTATCAAATTGTCAGATAAACGAGAAGAGAGAATTCGCATCAAATATCAAGTTATTAAAACATAGCGCGTGTGCATAGCTCCATATTCTTCCAGCGTGCACAGTATAACACTGTAACAAAAAGGCCACTAGTCAAAAGGGCGCTTCACCGCTATTATACTCGCATATGTAGCTAATGCAATTTAATTAATAAGCTTGAAATATATAATTAAACGTTTTTTCTTTTCAGATTCTCCGATCGTACGAATGAATCCGAGCAACATAACCGTCAACGAAACCGAAGATTTTCAATTATTCTGCGACTACGAAGCTAATCCTGCCACTCTGACGAACGTCATCTGGTAAGAAAAACCGATTAAACATATTTATGAAATTTAATTCTGTAACACATGTCAATCTCTAAAAGACAGAATACAGATAAAACCGATAAAGATAGAGAGTCACTATGTTATTTTTTTTCTGCGCAGGCAACGAGACGGAAAAAATCTAATGCTGAGCGAGGAACGTTACGAGGGTGGCACCGGCGATCTGACATCGCTGCTGGTGAAAAATGCCACCGCCAACGACATCGGCAAATACTCATGCATTCTGGAAAACGATGTCGGCAACTCCAGCGCCAGCTCCCAAAACGTCTCTATCGACGTTTCCGTATTGTGTACGTATAAACACTCGTGTCACGCCGCTTACTTTCGTTACATCGTCGCGCGAGTGATGAAATGAAAACTACGAGAGGAAAAAAATGCGTATATGAAGCAGAGCGAGTGCAGTTACGAGAAAAAAAGAAGACGAGTCGTTAGAGTAGCATGTCAATCTATCGAGATAAAGAGGAGCGATGACGTGTCGAATACGTATTACCGCAGTTATCGAAACTTTTAAAAGAGAGAATCTAACGAAGGCTTTGAACATTCTGTATATACTGCAGATCGACGCGGCAGCATCAAAGTTTTATTTTAACGAGGAAGAGAGAGTTTTATCTCCTTTTTTTTCTCTCTCTCTCTCTCTCTCTACCAAATCCATCAAATATACAAGAACCAAAAAATAAAAGCGCGCTAGTCCTTGATTGACAAACCACCGGTGCTGAAATATAAAAGAGACGGATTTCATCGTGTGTATCCTATATCTGTCGGAAAAAACATGTCGAGCGACTTTGTGCTAAAAAGTAAAAAAAGAGACGTAATGTACATGCTGTATTATTGAGGCAGAAAAGTTCCATCCAGAGCATGTAAAAAAACAGCACAGAAAAACGCCAGGAGCGGCTTTTCGCAAAAATCCTCTCAAACGAAATATGTTATAGGTGAAATCTGCGCATGAAAGCGTATATATACATAACACGTGCCCTCGTTTGTCAACAGTCCGTCCAACGGTGGAGGTAACGATGGAGCCGGACATGGCGATCAACGAGGCAGCCCGTATGAATGTCTCTCTAAGCTGTGACGTGGTCAGCGGCAATCCAGGCTACCTGCGTGCCGTCCGTTGGTACCTCGATGGTGACCTGCTCAAGGAGCTTCCCGATTGTTCTCGTAACGCCAGTGCCGAGGAATTCTGCGACATCGATCCAAGCAAGTTACTACTCGAGTCCGTTGGTCGCTCGTTCCACGGCAACTACTCGTGCGAGGGCCGCAACGATGCTGGCTGGGGTCCAATCTCCCCCAACACCCCCGTCGTCGTACACTGTAAGCTTACTCACTTGCTTTTCTTTCTCTTGTATGTGTGTGCGCGTATATATTTATATACATCTACTCGATACATCAATGAGCTTTACTGCGCCCGCGCCTCCCACTCTATACGCTGTATAACGCTTTCTTTTCTGCGGCTATTCTTTGCGCGCGTATAATACGGAGATGTCCTGCTCCATAGACTTTTAACAAAACACTATGGGAGAAACGCCCCGTAGTTCTGGGATAACGGATGCGGTGTGCTTCGCTTTCAGTATAATTACTCTCGAGATTTTTATGGCTAAATTGTTTCTCTCTACGCCAGAAGAGAACGTGGACGCATGAAAATAACGAGGAGAGTGAAAGCTTCCTTTGTCGTCTCGGCGAACGCATTTTATGGTGGAACGAGCTTTGGCTTTTCCGCTCACGCGAGTCAATGACCGTAAAAGCCGATAGAAAGATAGAGAGACACGAATTCCTCTTCTTTACGCAGATAAGCCGGGACCCGCATCGATATCGTACGAGCCGAGGCGAGTCGTAAAGAAGATGCCGCTGAACATCAGTTGCACGGTCAAGGATCCGGGCAGACCTGCCGCCACGGGTTTCAAGTGGTTTCGCGGATCCTATCGTCTGACGGAGGAGAACGAGGCGGTCTACCGAGTCGAGAAGGCCCGACTGGAGAATCGCGCCAACATCACCTGTCTCGCGTACAATGAGGCCGGCGACGGCGATCCTGCCACCACCTTCGTCGACATCTCCAGTAATTATATCTATATATACCGCGTTATAGCCGATGCAAACCGTATGCCTGATGAAACGCCGGGAAATTTTTAGCTCCGCCGGCCTTCATAAAGAAGCTGCCCCAGCTGGTCGGCTTCGTCTACAACGCGACGAACGTCAGCTTGAACTGCCACGTCGAGTGCTCGCCCATCTGCGACATCGTCTGGATGAAGAACAACAAAACGATCGACTTCAGTCGCTCGAGGCAGTACCAGCTGCAGAACGGCCAGGTCGCGCCCAAGCTCAGCACCGACGACTTCGAGAGCGTCAATTCGTCGCTGATCTGGAATCTGACTGCCTGGCCCGGGGGACAGCTCGATCGCGTCGCGGATAACGACGTAACTTTCACGTGCATGAGCACGTCCAACGGTATTGGCCCGGGCGTCGCCAGCACCGTCAAGATCGAGGTCTACTGTGAGTATAATAGTAGTCTCCTCTCGCATACTCGATCCTCGGGGAGAGGGCTATAATTTTCGCTCTGAAACGCGTTTGTTGTGTACTTCGTTGCGCTGTTCGCCGAGCACGTTATATATATAATCTATATTATTGCGTATACCCGCGGAACTGTTGCTTTGCTTTGCTTTGTTGGGTATACATATACACTCTGACAATGGCGCGCCTGATATAACGCCAAGTGCACCGGAAGATCCGTGCAGCGAAATTCGTAACAAATGCGGGGATCGTCGAAATCTAGGATCTAACCAAGCTATGTACTAACGAACAGTCATTAACTCTCTTTGCTTTGGCTTTTCGAATAATTCTCGCTCGTGGTTATATAGGTATACTTGACATCGAAGGTGTTTTTGATTTTTTTCTTTTTAAATAAAAAGAGTTAAAACCCAATCGTTTGATTCGCAGTTCCACCGGAAAGCCTGACGATCTCGCCGAAGGTGGTGAACGTAGTGGTGGACAACATACCGGCGCCGATAGTGTGCAATGCGACAGCTCGACCTGATCCCCAGTACCGCTGGTATCGCGAGGGAAAAAGCGAGATAATATCCGAGGGGCCGGTGTTGCACTTCAAAACGCCTTTTCCTCGCGCCAGCCGCGGCACCTACGTCTGCCAGGCCAACAACAAGATCGGCAGCGCCAACATCTCTACCTACATCAACGTCCAATGTGAGTATACGCTCGCTCTCTGTATACCAATGGAATTTATTCTTCGAGAGTCGATCGATATTTGATTTTCCAGGAATATTCCTTTGTGCGTATATAGTAGTATATGCTTTGGAATTTATATAATATCTCGTGTTCAAAAATGCCGCGTCGTCGAGAAAGTTGCCAAAAGAGCTGCAGAAAGTTTCGTTACAGTATACTCCCGAGATATGTGTAACACACAGCACATATGATAATAACAAGACATTTGGGTTAGCGGGGACACGCAAGCTCTTAACATTTTGCATGGTTTTGGCAAGTTTTCGAGGTTTAATACGGCTCTTACGCGACTTAATACGTAATGCCGCGTGTCCTCTTCGCGTGTTTGTATATACACATACACACAGAGACTTTAATATGTGAAATCCTTTGAAAGCCGCGGCAGGGGTGGATCCTCGCTAATGTAATGAGACGCATGACTTATACGTGGAAATTCGAAACCGTATATATATACAAGCTTAATCTCCTCTCGAGTATAGAAATCATGCAGAGCTGAAAGAATTTTCATCTCGCATTTTTTTATCTGTATATACACATTATATCCGGATTGAGCATAAAAATTTCCGCGATGCACAAACCGGCTTACCGGTTTATCGCATTCGCGCAACGTTCGGATTTATAGACCTTTGAAATACCAAGAGTTGCGGCAACTCTAATAAAAAAAAAGAGCGGTGGAAAACGAGATAGGACACGGCGTAACCGTCGCATTTTCACGTGCAATATACATATAGACATACCCATATACATACGTCTCTATATACGTATTCCTGCGCAGACAAGCCCGAGTGCCAAGTTGATAAGGAGGTAATGGACGGGAAGGATTACGTCGTCTGCAGCGCCGACGGCAATCCCGCGGAGTACGGCTTCAAATGGTCGCTGAAAAGTGACAACGACACGATCGAACAACTGCCGATCATATTGAACGGCAAGAGCTACCTACTTCTCGACGACTCCGTTTCCAATCCGAGGACCTACGTCTGCGTCGCCAATAACAGCATCGGACAGTCCAACTCTTGCGAACGCCACGTTCCTGGTGAGTCTATTTGGGAATTCTCTTTCGTGCTGTGATTTGGAGTATAATTTTTATTTCTCTGGTGGAGGAATAATTTATATTTTTTACCTCTGCTGACGACGAAGAATAACTTTTCCATCCCCAAAACGAAAATTTAATTTACCTCGCGAATATTTGCAGCATGATTTTATATTATGCTTTTACTCGTTATTATTAATTAGCTTCAACGTTTTATTTCTTGGATTCAGTACGTAGTGCTCAAACAATATTATAATCGATACGATACTTTCCGTTTGATGGATTAATCAAAATCGCATCACGAATAATTAAACGTACTCAGTTCAATCATTGTTAACATATATATGTACCCATTATTTAAACTTTTACAAAATAATTTATTTAATAAACCGTCGCCCGATTAAACGGAGGAAATGAAAACGAAATATCAAAGTCTTTTATTTTTAATTTTTTTTAATACGAAAAAATGGAAATTTAACAATAAATAATTTTTTTTTTATATTTTTTCATAGCTCACCAAGGACTTGATAGTAAGTCAAATTATTGTTGTTTGTGTATGCATTGTGTATGTATATTACGTATTAATTGCAATTACTGCAAAACGTTGAGAACCGTATAGATATTCGAAGTCGATTATTTTGTAAAAGTACATCGTTTATTATACATATATGAATTGTATACGTTATATATTTAGAGTACGAGTAGTTTGACGTTTCACTTCCCCGATTATTTTTTCCTACAACCAATCCTAATTCTGCATGTGTATATTTGCAAAAGATTCCTATTAGCATGTAGGTTAGAAGTCCACAAGACCACAGTAAATTTTTTCCATGCACCATACTTTTCCAACACCGGGAAAAGAAAAAATATTATAGTATGAAACAAAGCATTTGCAGAAAAAATCGTAGCATTGAAGGTATTTTGCTCCACAAGATGCATTAGCATATTAAAGAACTCATCTAAAACTCGCCTCAATGGACCTCTCGGTGCTATACGCAGTCATGGTAGACACTTTTGTATTATGCAGCATCAGTCACATCGCGATTCACCAGCGCATATTAATTGAAAAAAAAAATTAGTTGTAAAATAAAATGAAAATTCTTTTTATAACATCATGTAGAATTTGTGATTTGCACTGAATTGATTAAAACGTTGTTTAGAATTTATTTGTACATATCTTTCTAACTTGAAGCATAAAAGTTTTTTGTGAATAAAAATTCGAAATATCCGGAAAAAGTGTGCACGGCGCAAAATATACTAGTCATCATCTTTGAAAGCAGCGTGTATAGAAAAATATTGACAAAAAAATATGTTTTTTTTTCTCTTTTAGCAAGCATCCCCTGGTGGCTGAGGCTCGATGGTGACCTGCTTGTTATTGTGATTGCCGTGACTGTGATCATTATACTCGTAATCATCGTCGTCTGCGTCATCATCTTCCTGATGTGCAGGCGTAAGCACAGCAAGCTGAAATGTGAGTTGACATTATTAATTACGAAAATTCTTGATATACTTGGCCAGAAGTGTTCATGTATTTGTCCAATTAGTCTACAATTTTTACTAAACTTCCATTTTTGCAATCTAATTAAGACTGTTTTTAATTAACGTATAAGGCGAAAAAAAATTATCAAAGTTCAAAGTAGGTAATTAAATTTTTTATATTTTTGAAAATAATAATGTATATAAGAGTCTGTGGAAGCTTTATTAAATATTAATTATTATGCATCGATAACTATACGTTGCCGTATCAATATGAACTGTCACGTTCACATTCTTTATCTCGATTGAAACGAAATATATTTGAATATAAAATAATTATAACACAATGTACATATAACACTGCATAAATACTTTTAAGAATTTAATGGAATAAGTGTAACACTCACTTAGTAAATAAGTATTGGCATAAACTAAAATTATCTTAATTTTCGTATGCATCGATTGTCCGAAAATAGGAAGTTGCATTACAAATTGCATTTTGACGATAAAATTTTAAGCTTATATGAAGAATACTTGCATAAATATGTCTGACATCCGGATAAAATAATCAATGGTATTCAATACTGGATTGCGTGCATGACATTTGGTATTTATTTTATTATAGTTACTATTTTATAATTGTGTGTTAATATATACATAATCCATTCATATTTGAATATTCAATATATTTTTGAAAGTCCAAAGCAAATACAATCTGAATGCGCATGTGTCTATATGACATCCATCAATTTTTATATATAAAAAATTATTTTAGTTCTTTGACATCGGAAAAAGTGGAATATTTTAAAAGCTCAAATAAATACTGAGGAAAAAAAGTGATTTTTCACAACAAGCATACATATACTCATAATGTTGAACACGCTGACAGCTTACAGCAATTATTTAACATTTGCTTTTTTCGTATTTACATACAATGAACGTTATTTGACCAGCCTTGAGTATACCTTGCCATATCTAGCTTCACAGTAAAGTGTATTATATAAAAACAGCGTAATACCTTTATTAACCTACACAATACAACAATTGAGTTGTAGTCAATGAGGCACAGATCAGCAGCAGATCTGATCCCAGCTGACGACAACGTATAATCACATGTTCGTTTCTGTTTTTGTTTCTTTGTCATCCTCTACCTTCCCGCTTTTTAAATACTGGACCTCTTGCCCAAAACACACGCGCACAGACAATAACCGAGTGGTCGAGCTGGAGGAACGCGAGCAGTAAGTACCAACAACAACAAGAACAACAGCAAGAACAAAAAATGCAAATCACTCAGTTCGAGAGGAGAAGGATCACTTAGTGCCTTGAAAGCACGATTGCACTTTTAGATGCGATTGCAAATAAGCTGCTTTGCTGCACGTACTATGCACCCACTCCTCTGCCCGGTCACGCTGATGACGTCGAGCTCGCATTGCTAATGAACTCGAAGAACGGGTATTGATGCGACTAGCTTGCGACTGAAAAGCGCGCCACGAGCTTTCAAAAGGGGACGAGAGCGAGAGAGCCGCGAGATTTCGCGGCTGAAAAGATCGCCGCGCTGTGGTTTGCACCGGGATGACCTCTGCGACCCTCTTTCATTACCATACGAGTAGAATATTCACTTTTTGGTCAGACCGTCGTATTTTTATTTTCTATTCGCTCGCTGCAGACGTATAAGTCACGGGATTTAGCGGATCTACGCGCGCGAGAAAAATGTTGTTAATCTCGAAAAAGTGTTAATCAACATCGAGGGAAAAAAAATTCAACTCGTTTTACCTTTCGAAATAAATTCGTATATCATACGCTGTCGTATAAAACATTCATCATTAACTGCTTTCGACGTATACATGTACGCGCACTCGAAACAATAACAATCGATCGAGCGAACTCGGAGCAATTAACTACAGTCTCGCAATTGAAACTCGCGTTAACAAAATTTTAATTATTTTCGCGCGCGAGGGGTGAAAAACAGCTTTTAATTACAGGATCCGCCGAGGCACACACACACACACTCCGCCGTAAGCACACGTCAGAATCAGAGACACGCATCGGCGTATTTCGCGCATAATTCCCTTAATTTTCCAGCGTTTGCCGTACTTTACGTCGCTCCATACAGCCACCTATAGACATATATATATACGCCTATATTGTATATAAAATCAAAACCGCACACGCGGTTATACGCCAAGCGAGTGCGGAGGGCTTTGCCATTCTCTTTTGTTACACAGCTGCATTTGACTGCAGAGAGGAGCTTGCGATATCTTGCGCCGCTATACGCGCGCTCTTGGACGGCATCCAAAAGCTGTTTGATATTTAATTGTTCGGGCCGCCGCCGCCGCCGCGGCTGTCTGGCCGCGAAATTTAATGTTCTATCATTACTAACCGGAGGCTCTTCTCTAGATAAGCTCTGCACTGGCAAAGGTACGCGGGGTATAGCGATATTCAGGAAGCGCGACAATTAATCGGGATTCGGGTATCTCTCTAAGCCGCATTTGAATTGACGAGTCGAGAGCGGTGCGAAGAAAAAAAAGAAAAGAATTAATCCAGACAAAATCAACGGCGCCGTCGTCGCGGCGCGTAACACGCGTTAATGGTCCACGGCCGCCGCCAGTCATTAATTCTTCTTGCCAACGCAGTCGGAATAAATCGATGCCGCGCTTCGATTCGGTTTCTATATAGAGAGCTGCGATCTCTCTCTCTCAGAATTATGCGTTATTTGTGCCCCAGGGTTTCGACTCCGCCGCGTGTTTGGATGCAATCGGGCGGGCTTTCCAATTTTAGCCTCGTATCCACTCTCCCTCTCGCTCTCTCTCTATCCCGCTGCATAATTTAGCGATCAGCAGTGGCACCGAGAGAAGACTCGGAGCTGCTGCTGCTGCTGTGCTCGCATGGCTATATATATATGTATAAACGTAGATATGTAGATGTATGCGAGGGAATATTTCCGTGAAAATTGGTCGGAAATTTCGGCCACTATATTGGCTTCGATTTCTATAGCTCGCCGTTTTAATTGCCGATGACAATAAGACGAGGATGAAATTCCGTTTTGTTATTGAAGCGCATCTAACGAGAATCGTGCTCTGAAAAGTTCACCGATAATCCTTGGAAATTCTCCCCCGCAAGCTTGTACAGCAGCGCAGCTTTATTATATAATGTGTCTGTGTCTATCATGTCTGCGACCGTTAAACGTCGGTGTGTATGTGTTTGTGTGTGCGTGTGTTGAACTATCCGCTTAGTCGCTTCCACTTCTCTCCAAGCTTTTCTTCTTTCGGGTCGCGTGCGAGCTCTTTTCGCTTTGTCGGCGCTTCTATCTCTCTATGCTGTCTCGCCTGTACACATTCTATAGCTATACACACCTATATATAGTTTCTTTCACGAAAGCTTGTTTTCCGCTCTTTATCCGCGTCTGGAGGTGCAATGTTACGCCGGAGTGGCCGCGGAAAAAAGGTAAGGGTTCCGGGTGTATGTGTCTACGTGTAAGTAGGTAGTGTGTTTCTTTTTCTTTGACAGGGCGAAAGATACGCGTGCATACGGCGTTGAAAATTACTCAACGGCATAACATAAGACAATTTTGCAAAGTTTTTCGACTTCGATTTGTCGGGGGGGGGGGCTGACCCACGATGCTCCCCGATATACGGATCAGTATCAGCGCAAAGTCAAAAAACGCAAACGAGGAGGACGATATAAAGGCGAGAACGCAAGTAGCCCAATGCAAGATTAATGCTTTCTCTCTCGGCTCGCTGGAAAGAAAACTCGATTTCCGCGGCACATCCGCTCTCTATATACCCAACTGCCTCGACGCGTTATGTATTAATCACTCGGCGCTGGCTGCAGCGAGTGCAGTAGCAGCAGACCTCCGGGAAACAATGGAGTTTGCCCCGAAAACGGGGCCGCGGCGGCGGCGGCTGGTGGCGCGAAACTCTATTTGCACAAAGTGCCCCGCGCGCCAAGTTATTGCTCTCTGCCCCCTCCGGTGCAGGACTACCAGCCGTACTTTTACCAACTGGGGATATGTATGCACATACGCGTATAGTCGCCTGTTTTCAAAGGAAATGAACGGCGCTGTTTGCGGCGCGCCCAAGTGTATGCGGATTCGCAATTGAAATGCTTTGAAAATAACCAGTGTCGAAGGTGTCGGCTGATGTAATGCATGGAAGGAGGGGGGGGGGACACATACACATACGTGTTTTCTCGCGAGAAAGTTTTATCGATCGCAATTCTATATGCAATGTTTGTCCGCAGACGGTTCGCAAGTTTACGCGCGTATTTTGAACGTGTGCATGGGAGTTGCTTGTCTAATTCATGGAAATTTCATAATTGAGCATCTTCATTCTAAACTAACTGCGAGAGTTGAGAGAGCGCTTCCGACGAAATTGAAATGAGCAGTGTCCCGCAAAGTTGCCCGTGTCGCCTCGTCGTCCTTTAGCTCGCAGATGGGATTGTTTATATGATGCGTAAGTCAGACTGGGAACAGCTGCAGCTCCGATTTATGTTTCCCTTGACTGCGATTTGTTCCTATGCAGTATTTCTATCTCCATGTGACTTTTATAAGATGCGTATGGTTTCTCTGGAAATTTATATAAGTCGATTTCGAATACAGAACTCGTGTTCTTTGAACAAAGTCTATAATTAATATTTGATTCGTCAATTAGCCAGTCATTGAGCTATTTCATTTGCGTTACGCAGCCGACTGCGGAACTAATTAACGTTTCACTGGAAAGACAAATGCGCGTGAGCACAAAGGAACACATCGTGCCTTGCGGCGACGTTATCCGGGCTATAAAGACGACTGTATAATTTCCAAATGCGTCTCTTGAGATAAAGAGATGAGATACTAATACGCTAGGTATGCGAATGTCATTCTGGATGTAATTTGAGATTTTGCGTTGTACCGCTTTTCGCTGTACAGAGATGGTTGATATGGTGGTGGTGGTGGTAAATGTTGTATTATACATCAAAAATTCTGGTGGCGGTATGTTTACGTATTCATTCATATGTGAGGAATTTCCTAAAAAAAACTAGTTGTCGAACTCAGCAACTTTAAAAAACAATTGTTTGTTCAATTTCGAGAAAAAAACTGTCCTAGATCAGTACCCAATTGTTTAAACTTTCTGTGCTCATTAACTGGAATTATTTTCGCGAAATTCCTCACACTCAATTTGCGCAAGAGAATAGTCGGTATTAGTATGCCATCAAGCAGTGCAAACTCATTAGAAAACCCTTCCAGAAACGATATTTCCAACAGGCGCGTCTGACCAAACTCGGAAATGACTACTTACCGACTATCCTCCTCCGCCGCATTGTATTTCCAGGCTGTCTGAGATAACCCATTAGCTTAATTAAATCGTTATCCAATTACGCAGTTGAAATTGAACGATAACACAGCACAGCTCTTGCATAGAATCGAGAGACAGCCTGGAATTTGAAATGCGAAATAAGAAAAAAAGATATAAAAGAAAAGAAAAGAACCAGCCATCAAATCAGTATCTCTAGTCCGGAGGGTGGTCCACCTTCGCCGACAGGTTCGTCAACGCACTCGACGACTACGCAGTCGCATCAGGATCGTCCGCCGGCGCCACGTTGGCCTCTCAAGCCGGGAGTGCTAGTTCACATCAATCGCACGCACAGCATGCGCTCGGGCTTGGCCATAAGCCCGCGGTTAGGCGTCTGCTCTCAGAGCGGTGTCAACAATCCAAACTCGCCTGCCTTGTCTTCGTCCTCGAGACACGCGGCAGTGGGCTCGGACTCGACGCCGCTCGCGCAGGATGACCAAGTGCGGGCACCCGTTCGACCCTTTCGTCGAGCCGAGCCCAGGCCGAGACACAGGCACAGACATCATCGACACCATCAGACGATCCTAACGGCTGATGGCGTGAGACAACAGCAGCAGCAGCATGACGAAGGAGTACTGGCCAGGGCCAACAAGATACGAGCCATGTTTAGCGTGCAGCTCAAGGAATCCGATACTTTTCCCGGTATATCGCGCGGCAAGACAGGTAAGCTACTGGATCACGCGTCACGGTGCCGCACTATTTTCGGATCCGCTTTCGGGAGCTTTTTTATTTCTCACCCTACTGCTCTCTCCCTGAACTGAGAGAGAGAGAGTTTACGCGACGACAAAGTGTGTTGGCAGAAAATTGCTTAATAGCCCTAACCGAGGTAATTTGGCCTGCGCTCAAGTTGGGAGTTAATTTCGTTGGGGAAACTAGTTCGCGCGCGCGCGCGCGTGTATATCAAACTACGCGAGTTTTGTTATTAAATTTCAAGACGCGCGCGCGGAGATTTAAAATTTAGGGACGCGTACTAGTGTGACTGTTTGAGATTAGTTGCAGAAAAAGCGAGCAACTTCTTTCTCGCCTGTCAAAGCTTCCTGTTTGCTTGTATTATTTCACTTGAAATCGTGTCAAAGTTTCGGAGAAGCTCGCTTTGTGCGTCACTGTTTATTAGACTCGCGAATGTTTCTCCGAGGGAGCGTGAAACGAGTGCGCGTTCGTAATGAGGGAAGGACGAAAAAAACGATAGTAGGAAACACGAGTCGCCAAGCAGACGATAATAGCGTTGATGCGTTATAAGGGTATCACATCTGACTGAAATCGAGAGATAGTACAGGGCACACGACACTTCGTTCTTCTTCGCATCCGAGAAAAATGATAGTCTTGGGAGAGATAAATAGAAGAGGCGTTGCGGCTGAAATAAAAATGACACCAGTCGGCTGCGAGATTCTTTTCAACATTGTTCTACGCGAGCGCAGACGAGAGATTAGAGAGCGCGTGTAATAAATTAAAATTACACTCCTGAGTATGTGTCTGTGTATAATGCGCGTCGCACAAAGAATGAAGGAAAAATAATATACACAGTGACGAGTTACTTATCATAGCTGCGCTCATCTCGCTCACACAGAGATAAAGATGATGTTTTCTCGGTTGGTTGCTTTGCGTTCAAATAAAGAGTCGTGACCGAGCACGTTTATTATATTATACTGAGAGCAGAAGCTTCTGATGGAAATTAGAAGGGAAAAATTCATCCGCAAATCCGTTTTCATAGGAATCCACGGCAGACGGAGAGAAGAATAATACAAATATCAACGCCGGCAAAGCGAATAACGAGTGCAGCCACTACGCGCGAATAACAACTCTGCCTTTCTATCCTGGCGCAACTCTCTCTCTCTCTCTCTCTCTCTCTCTCTCTTGAATCATCATGCTGCATCACGTGAATCGCTTGTCTCCGTTCATTAAGTGAATGAATGCGTCTGCTCTCTCGACAAAAAGGGGAGAGAGAAATCAAGAACGAGGGAGAAAAAACTCTGTCTGATGAACGCGGAATTTCGCGAAATCATATTCGCTCTTCAGCGATAGGAGGAATGCGCACGCTCAAAAATAAACTCGGAGCTTCCTTCTCGGCAGAATTCCTTATTTCCTCGCTTTTATACTACTCTTTGAACTCGCGAGAAAAACGCTCGCATGAAAAATTACTCGATTATTTTCCTGAAACTTTAATATACTATAGTATAATATATGGGAGATGAATAATCCGTTCGCCGTATCTTGTTTAAAAATCAATCTCCTGGTAAGAACGAACCTCCAAGTATATATAATAATATCGTCGTAAATCACATCATCTCTTCCGAGCGCGCACTGTGTTTGACATCAGCGCGCGACGGGCTGCGTAATCGTTTCCGGCCTATGGGGCAAGAGAACTACAGATTGATTCGATTCTCCTTCCTCTTTCACTCTCTCTCTCTCTATATATATATATATATATATACATCAGCTCCCCCATACGGTGCGCGAACCTCTGGAGACCGTCTTCCCGAGGCGACTGTAGATATATAGTTACGGTCTGCGTACTTACAACTACCTCCCAGAGCGATAGTTCGATATTGCAGCCGTACATATACATCCTTCGTGTTTTTCTCTCGCTCTTACATCGACGTCGTTAGTCGCGTCTGGCTGCTGTTGTTGTTGTTGTTGTTGTTGTTGCTGTTCTTCTTGATATTGAAAAAAGCCTGCAGGCGGAACAATGTATACTTGCGCGCGCATTGTTTGAAGCGCTATGCTCTCACTGATGGCCGAACGCTCGTAATTCTTGGGATGCCTTTGTATAGTAATCCCCCGCGCTCATTCGTGAGTTTGTTCAGAGCAACCGCGCGGAGGGTGATGCTGATAATTATTCGACTTATTTTAGGAATCGCGATTCAGAGCTGAATTATAAAATGATTTTATATAAAATATTCGTATTAAGGACTAGTGGATTATTCATCAGAGCCGTTGGTATCTCTGGCTCTCGATTTAGATTAACCGCGTTTTGTGACTTTCCGCTCTTAATAATGTAAATTCATCCTATTTCAGCGACAAAGAAAAAACTCGCTCCACATAATCTAATAATAGGTATAGCAGTTGTATTATAATAATTGATGTTCATTACGTTTCATAAATTCATCAGCGCGATGTTCTATATTCACACATATAGCGCATTTAATTGCGTCGGGAAAGATGGAGGAATAGGTATATGATGACGCTGATTTTCCGTCGAGTGAATAACTCCCCCGATGTTCTTGGATTACTTCTGCCAACACAAAAGATCCAGCTATACATTTCCCCCTCCTTTCGAAAAACCCAACGAATGACACTCGATCCGTTTCTCCATTTTCCCATCCATCCACGTCTCGCCGCGACCGAGCATACACAGATATACCACCAAATCTCTCTCTCTCTCTCTCCTATATATGTACATCCACATCCTCGAGACGAGACAAAATCTTTATTTCCCGAAACGATACCCGGGAAATTCGATATTCAGCTCTCGCACCCTTTTATACATATCGAAATTCTCGAGCGGCCGATTCAGCTCCCGATAAATCTCGTATTGCCATATCACGTACGAGCCTTGACACGCACTTGTATAACGACCCATATCGCACCTGACGCTTATTTTGCACGAAATCTTGCGCGAAGATAATTCACGAAGAGAAAAAAATCCTCCTTCACCGATATTGGAATAATCAGGACGTTGCACGGCGTCGACTCTCCATAATCGAGATTTTCCGCGAGCTGAAAAGAAGAGGCGAAGGGAATAACGCGAGATGGAACTCGAGATTTCCAGGATATAGCGTCAAGCAATCTCACAGCTAGAGCCTATTTTGCATGCGGCGTTTATAAGTGTCCTCGTTTTGCGAAGAGCCGACCGATAACCGAGCTTTCTTTTCTCTTCCTTTACGTGCGAGTATACATGCGCTCTATGTGTTTTCTCTTATACCTTCTATACAGCCGTGACGTACAAAAGAATAGCGCCTCGACAGCCACAACAGCGAGGAGGGGATGATTCCAAGCTGGAACAGGTCGGCTCCAGTAGCGACGTCAGGAACAACAACAATGTGTCCCGTAAGCGCAAAAAGCCCGGGGCAGGTACGTATATACATATACGCATTACACGTAATCTACGAGAACAACAACGCCTCTCTATACCTATCAGCCACACGCATTGGTTTTGCTTCTTCAGGCGGTGCACGACGCTGGATTTGCGTTCTCGTAACTACGCATCATCTTTCTCTCTATCTCTCTGTAGCTTTTACTCCCGCTTTTTTAAATTTGCAGAAGCCCGAGAGTTTAGCGGGAGTTTGTACGCTTCATTGTTGCCAGCACGTTACGCCAACTCGCTCGCTGAGCTTCACCGGAAATTAACCGTATATTTGCCTTGGCTTTATGTTTGTCAGCGCGATTTCTCTTCCCAGTCGGGGAAAAATTATGCGCGGAGAGTGTAATAATTGATGCGCTAATGTGAACGCACACTTTGTTATTATTACAACCTTGCTTCCGGCTGTATATATAGGAAAAACTTGCGCTTTGCTTGTTGTTTTTGTCGCATGTGATACACTAACTTCTATGTATGCTTGACAAAACTGACTTACCACACGTAATGCACCTTCTCGATGCGGAAAAAGCACTCACGTGTATAGCTGTTCGTATACATAAATTTTCGACGTCTTTCTTATCACACGATTTATATTACATCTGTATCATCATCATCATCAGCATCGTCATCGTGTCTATGTATTTCGAATATAAACGTTTCGTTCTATATGCAACGTATAATATGGCCAACGGACTGGTTGACCACTCCGAGGACCCGCATTATTGGACTTGCGAGCCTTATCATTGCATTTATCACTGTAGTTACCTATATATTACGCGGTTATCGCAGTGGTGACGGAAGAATTATACGAAATATATAATAGTATTACAATCACACATCGATTGATCAGATGTACTGCGTTTATGTGACTATACTAACAAACATATAACATGTGCGTGTCTGTATATACCCATACACGCACATATTTATGTATATGGGATTATGGAAAATGGTATATTATTATACGAATTAGTCAGTAGCCTATTAATACTAGCCAAACGGATTCATTATACGTTCGAAATCTCACGGCTGTCAAGTTGAACAACGTGCTTCATTATTATGAACGCGTATGCCTGTAACAACACTATCCTTATCAAATATTCAGCGATAATTGATTCGGAAAGTGTATATAGGTAAATCGATGGATCACTCATTCCCAGTGCTTATATAAATTCATTACAGCATCCCCGGATCTTTCGAACGTATTACGAATCTCTCAAAGTTAAGCTCGATATAGCGTACATCGAAAATAACTTTGATACATCTGCCAATAATAATGTCACGAGTTCTCTCTGTTAATAATTTCAGATCCCAGTCAGGTCGCAAATAGCAACCACATGGACAGCGTTTCGGAGGGTCTATCCGAGCCGGAAACGAAGACCTTCTACGAGAACCTGCCCTTCCACGGTATCCAGTCACCACCTAACAAGGTAACGTCTCGAATAAGTTTCGTTCGCACGATCGTCGTTGTACCTAGACAACGTGCACGTTTTTTTCTTTTATTTTGAATTTTGGCTGCTTGCGTTGTCTGTGTCCATATTTATATATCTTTCCACTCATTTTCATCGTTAGTATTACGTATAATAATAGTCACGAGCTTGCGAAGCAATAACAAATTTATACACAGATAAAGTCTATAAGAAGAGCAGCAGCAGCAGCAGCAGCAGCAGCAGTAGTAGAGATGAGAGAAGCACACACACAAATCACTGCCGGCTCTCTGATTGAAAAAGATAATGGAATAAAAAGCGTAGTAGCGCGCGCTTTTATTGTCCCCCGCGCGTCGCCGGCTTTCCTGATGCGCAATATCGAAGATTCACTTACAGTCGATCGCTCATCCTTCGGACGATTTACGAGGATCACCAGGTGTGGTAGAAGGGACTTGATACTCGCGTCTCTTCTTTTTTTTTCTTATTCTGCACCAGCCACGTATACGTTCTATATCCTCGATTTGATGCGATTTTATTGAAAATTTCAAGTACTCGAATCTGATTCGTTTCGAGCGCGTATATATGTCAAATTACGTATATAGTGCAACAAAGCCCGAAAATTTAAAACATTCAATTAACGCGACAAAGTGTCGATTTGGAAATAAACAAGAGCTGGTTACACGAGTCCTGAAAGAGAAACCAGAGCCGATAAAATTAGCGCGAGCAAGAGCGGTACAGGGTGTGTAACACGAGCGTTGAACTTATTTCTCCGTCCGCTGCATGCAGTAAAAAGAAAAAGGTAAAACGAGAGACTTACCCGATTCGGCAATCATTCAGAAGAGTTTAAGTTAATGCGGCATAAGCCCCGCGACTCGATCGTTCGCGGCAAAGAGCAGCTAGGGGAGGAAATCCTTAAAACTCGAGCGAATGCTCGTGACTACGCTCAGTCGTAAAAGGTCTCGATTACCGCTTGGCATTTACACGGCACCCACGTACTCGTCGTGTAAAAAATCAACGTCGACTACTTCTCTCTCTCTCTCTCTTTCTCTCCTCGTGTAGATATACATCGAGATACATACGATTTTTTCGACTTCTAACATAAACAACAGGTTGAATGCAGCAGGCGTGGTTCCGAGAAATAATACAACACGTTAAGTGCGCAGTGCAGTGCGGGGACAGCAACAAAAGCCCGCGTGCACCCACAGCCACGTGAGCGAGAAGAAAAGAGCTGCGTTAGGCAACGGGTGCGTGCACTTATGTATATAGATATATCTAGAAATAACGAAGGGCTATAGTGCATTGTCGGGAGCGAAGGGAAAGTCTCTCAGAATCTACTCTCAGCGGGTATTATGTAAGCCCTCATATATCAGCATTCCGCGTTCTTGAGTCCCCTCCGACGCTAATTATCGCGATACTCGCGCTGCCTATAGTAGGCAGAGCCAAGCCGAAGAAAAGCAGCAACTGCGCTGCGCGCCTCTATAGGTATAATATATATATAGTATATACGTGCGTGTACTTGAGTTTTTACGCGCACTTTCGTCGTGTCGGCCACTTGATGTCTCGAGAGCATATATAGCAGAGCAGTAGCTCGCCAATTCCTGACTGGGCCACTCGAGTATCGCGCTGCAGCCCGCGCCCTTCGTCGAGCCATGATAAACGAGACGCGTATAGTTATGCTGCTCTGGAGTAGTAGTCGCAGTAGTATAGTATATAGTCAGAATTTTCTCCTTCTCCTCTCTCCCTGCAGGGCACTCAGACATCCTCGGACAGGAGTCTGGGTGAAACGATCGCATATTATGTGTGTACGTTATCGTAAATATATACAAGAGCGCGGCGGACTGCCTATTCTATTTCCTTCTCGCTTTTTCCATATTAAATGAATCGAGTGGTTCCGATCGAGCGTTGGTAATTGGAATATATGCAGGCAATTGTAGCCGGCTGAATTTCGATCCCTTTTGAAAATTCGAATGGAAGCTCAGTAGCGCAAGCTCTCTCGCTCGTTCGTTGCGAAATTGCGACTGAAATTCGTACACTCGAGCACTGCTGCGGTTGTGCGTCATGTACGCGATAGCTCCATCAAGACCTCATCGGGGATTGCTTTCCATCAGCGATATACTATATTCTCGCGTGCAGCAGTGCTCAACTATTGTATCTATAAAAGATAACACCAGCTTTTTTCCGAGTTTCAATTATGCAATCCAGTACGATTAGATGAAAAGAGGCATTCGAACCGGTCGCACACGCCCCGTCATTACTAGGCCGGTAAATTCTATACTACAGACCAGAGCTATACCACCACACACACACACATATGGCGCGTCAACGGCACCTCGTTTCGTGCTCGTGGTTCAGTGAGCCGCGGGAGGGTGAAAGTCAAGGGTCGCGCGCGCAGTGCGAGCCACTTCATTTGATTGCCCGAAGCAAAGCCCTCCGAAAGCGGCGCATATTCAAATTTCACGAAAAAATTCATTAACGCGCAAACTCTTTTTTTTCTCAACAACTACGAATTTCTTTCCTTTTTTTATTCCGCACGCTATTCTCAAGTGTGTTTTTTACGAGCTGACCTACTTTTCTCGCGCAATTTCTCGGCGACTTTTCCCGAGAGAAATTGGTCTAAGATACGCAACCGATGTAGTTGGGAAATTGAAACGTCGTGTTCTTCTTGCTTTTTCGCCTATAATATGGATGATCTCTTATATATGTCACTCGATGATAAGGTAAACTCGAGTGTGTATATTGATGTCTAATATGGAACGCGCGCGTGCGAAATTACACACTCGGCGAGTATAATGAATGTAGCTGAACGTGAAATCGCTGAATTTATACGAGAGCCGTATATGCAGCGCGAGTTTGTTGCCTCACACGCAGCGAAAAAAAAACTGCCGTTAATGCGCAGGCTGCAACGATGGGAATTCCAGATTGTCGTTGCTCTGCGTGAGAGACGTTTCGCGATAAAATACATTATGACTGATCATTAAAGTCGGATCGTTATAGGCTGATTTTTACGCGCTATATAACGAATATTTATGCTTTTTGAGCTGGAAACTTTTCTCGCATTGCAAAAGCAGTATAATATAGTATGACTTTTTCTAGATTGAGGACAAGTCTGAAATCGATCGGTAATACATGATGCTCGCGGTGGCTCGAAATTATCAAATCAGACCGTTTCAAGTTAATTACCGCAGTGCATCAGTGAAAATTGGTGTATGCGACATGCGATGAGCGTTCGTTTCATAAATCGCATGATATATGTATAGCAATTCGCGTATAACATTCTGTCAGCGAGCATAAAGTTTAACGTATAAACGATGAGTCTCGAGTTACATGAAATATAAATGCGCGATACCGCGTGTGCAAAGGCCTTTTTCAATCGAAGTTTATGCAATACGACGTTTCTACACTTCGACAGGATAATTATCAGTAGCTTGGAGGATAATAACTCGTCTCTATCCTCTCGCTCAAATATTCCAAGTTAGAGGAAGAGAGAGCTTTGTGGACTGCAGCAGTTGATTCTCTCGTCGGCCTATTTGCACAGCCTGCTGTTGTCTCTCTACAAGGCGCGAAACTACGAAGCGGCCAGATTTGCTCGGACGCACTGCGGTAAATCCCCGTTAATCCGCCGGTCCGGGAAATAGAAATGAGCTTGTAACTACCGGGCCAAACAAGTCCTTCCGGGCTCTTTGTATGGTACGGCAAATCAGGAAATCGTACGCGCACATGTTTCTACTGGAAGATGGTAAACCGATATTGCCGGACTATACACCGGTGTTTCTACTAAAATCAGCACTAGATCTCTCGTCAAGTAAATACGCAGAGGTATATAATAGCCGCGAAAAAAAAGAGCTCGACAAATAAAATAAGCATAGATTCGCGATAGCTGTTTGCTGTTTGGCTGTGTGTGTGTAGGTAAATGCGCCGTGAGCAAACGAATTGCCTCTATCTCTTTGCTCCGCGTGTGTATGTGTGGGTCGGAACAAGCGCAGATTGCCTCCGGAGCGTTGCATAACAAGCAATATTGGAGTATAGCTGTGGAGACACACGCCGCGAATAAATCGAAAGAGAGCGAAAGCCGAAACAAAGAGATAGAGAGCGAGCGAGAGAGAGAAGGACCGACTAGAGACGATCGATATAATAAATAGATATAGAGGTACGGAGAGAGTATACGAGCTCTACTAGTGTTTCGAGTGTCGTTCGTTTGCGCCAATTAACCTACTGGCGCACAACACGTATCTACAGCCGAAACCAGAGAGGTATAGAGAGAGAGGTATGCTCTCGATGTTCATACATATACACGTGTACAACGGAGTACATGCGCGCGTGCAGTTATTACACAGCGGAATGGCAACGAAATGCAATCATCCGTGGGTAATGGCGCTGCTCTTGCGGCCCCGTGAAAAGACGTGGAATTGTTCTGGAATACTCGGGGAGAGAGAGCGAGAGATTCGAGGGCTCGTTCTATTAGGGCGCATTTTAGACCGCGCCCGCAGGCTTTTGTCGCTCTTATCTTCTCTCCTTTTTCTTCTCTTTTTTTTCTCCACTCATATTATCTCTCGACGCTAACATTTTCCTTTTGTCTACTCGTCGCCAACTATACTCGTTAAGCTCGCGATCTCATCTCACACATTTATCCGGAGATAATTTTTCAAGCGAAATTCACTCGCTCGACACTAATCAAGCGTATTGTAGCGCGACTAGCCTATATATGTATGCACTACTACTATCACATACCTGGTAAAACTCGTGCAGCGCATGACCGAGCGCATAGGTTCATTAAAGCGCGCTTCAACAGGTTTATAATAGTGGAGGTGCGCGCGTAAGAGAGAGAGAGAGAAAAGCTTTTAATTCCGACCTGAAATATGCGCAGCGCGTATTAAGGCGAACAGTGGATCCCGAGATTGCGCCGAAGTGAGGAAAAGAGAATTATTATCAGGGCTATATATGTATACCGTAGAGGCGCGTTTAATAAGCTTTAATCTCCGCTTTTCATTGCGCATCGCCGAGCGAAAGATTGAAAATCGCGGCTAATTAAAAAGTTCGCGCACTTTAGTAATTACCATTATATATATAGTTACGTATTGGTACATTTTCGATATTGCACATACGATTCGGCAATCAATTCCAAGCCATTTATACAAAATTTGCACTGAACCGCGGTGAATCGATATCGCCGCTCGTAGGATATATGTCGTTCAACAAAAAAAAAAGCCAGTCAAATCACAGCGCGAATGAATATAAACGAGCAATTTTATACAAGAGGCCGAACAATTCCATTATCTCCAGGAGCGATAATGCCTGAATGACAATTAATCTCTTGCCGGAGTAATCCACGCGCAATATCAAACTCCGCCCGAATCTTCCGCGCACATTCTCTCTTGCGCGCGCGTGCAGGAGGTAGGTAATGGGGCGGCATTCAAGCGCGAGGAGTCTCTCTCACACTGCTGTTGCTACTGCTGCTGTTGCGCGAAGTCCGCGGAGAGAGCAGTTGTCGTGCTAAAGCAGGTAAGACTACACATCACGTAGATAATTACAAGAGCGAGGCTGCAGCACTTGAACAAACGCAGCGGCTTAGTGTCTGTGTATGTGTGTGTGGATAGATGGAAGTGTACACACACGTATATTTTGTATATGTATATAGAGAGCAAAGGGCTGTTCGTGTGAATACACACTCACGGCCGGAACAACTTTGTTGGAGCAACTAAGCGAGTGTGCTCTACTGCAGCCGGATGAAGGAAGAAAAGCCCGGAGGGCTGGTAGAATCTCGGCTTGATGAACTTGTGTTTCATTCCCCGAATATTTTGCGCGTGAAAATCCTCTGCGAGCTTATGCAATGCAACATGAAAAAAACTACGTAGAGCACGCTCGTCTAGTCGCGTCCATCGACCGCTGAAAAATCCCATCCAGCAACAGCAGCAGCAGCAGCCATATCGTATATAATAACGAATCCTGCTGCAAAAAACACACTACTGCAATTTTGCCCGTATGCGCAGTCCTCTCCCGCAGCGTCGCGCGCCTCGAGTTTGCACAACTGCCACAACGCTTACTCGCTGCTGAGCGTATCGCCGTGCTCGTCGCGCGCAGCCAGCCTCTGCGGTGGCGCGAGTTCCGGTTACGAATCCTCGGTCGCAGGCGTCCAGAAGCAAGCGCAAGCCAAGGAGCTGAGCCACCTGGGGCCCCACTACAGCGACCACAATATGCCGCGAGGTAACTCACCGGAGCCCCGTTGCAACAGCCTCAAGCCAAGGCGGCGCAAGCAACAGCACCAGCTGGTCCACCAGCAGCGACAGGTCACCACCACCACGACCACCACGCAGTTCTACTCGCTGAGGCTCTGCAGGAGACACCAGCGTCACGCGCTCCGAGCCAAGAGCGAGGACGAGGACGACGAGGAGGAGGAGGAGGAGGACTGCGCGAGTAGCTTACCAGGAGGCAGCAGCGCAAGGAATTATCAGCTCTACGCCATTCCGATCTATCGCACTTGTCCGCACAAGAGCCTCGGCGGCGGCAGTAGCAGCACTCTGGCAACGAGTCTTCGCTCGCTCGACTGTACGCCCAGCTCGACGCTGTCCCGCAAGCTCCAGAGACGCAGTCCGAGTCCCGAGAAGGAGCTGGATTTGGACAAGCCGCCTTTGCCAGCCCCGAGGCAGACGAAAAAAACCGATCCCTCCGAGCACACTTACCAGAACGTACCCCCGCCCGTCTTCCCGCCGAGTCTGCCCAGCAGCGCGGACTCGTCCTCCGAGCCCAAGGTTTGTCGGGGCTGTACCCTCGTATAATCTTCTTCGCCTCTCGGGAGTATCAGACACTCGTACGCGCGAGGGGAATCGATAGCTCTCTGATTATTATGCCGTTTTTTGCACCTTCGCAGAGAGATGAGGATTATGGTAATTGCCCGCGAGCGCTGATATCTCTCTCTCTCTCTCTCACTCACGGGCTTATTTCGCATTCGGCAAACGCGCGCTCTTGAGCGATGAATAATGAGCCAGCTGGCGTTTTTGGACGCGATTTATTTTTTGTTTTCCAAGCCCGAAACGCGATATTTTATTCCGATGGCTTTTCCGCAATTTCTCATCATCAATGCATTATTGCTTTTATTTTTTACGCCAAAGTCCGCGCAGCATTCCTTCTTCGCGATATTAGTCCAGGCATTCGCGAAAACGCGTATATAATTGTACACCTCACTCGCTTTATATATCACCTCCTGTATACATATATATATATATCCATTCTCGTGAAACGCCGCGTCGTATAACCTCCTCGGAATTGTCGCGCGAAAAAATGCCATTCCCAAGTCGGCTTCGGTTATCGTTGTATGCCATTTGATGCTTTATTTCCCCATTCGTTGCTTTTTCTCTCTCTCTCTCTCTCTCTCTCTTTCTCACGATGGCTTTTGTGCAAAGGCACTGTGGAACGCGCGCGACTTTTATATTTCGCTTATTTCGTCTTCGGCTTTATCGGCGCGCGTAAAGCGCACGAGAATATAAAGGGCCGCGTATAAAAACAAAGAGCGTAACGAGTGTCTGAATGCCCGGCTTGTATTTTTTTTTATTTACGCACACGCACACACATAATAGCGCGTATATGCACGGTTCGAGACTCGAAAAAGCTATATTGATTCGGCTATTCGAGTCCGATAGTATATATCTTATTCAAGCACAGATTTGCAGAGGACGTATATATAAGGTGTTGGTGTACCAGTCTCCGACTGTCTTATTTTTTTGGGTAATAAAAAAGCACCGACTGGTCTCCTCATCCATACGTATATGTGTCTCTGAACCCCATCTAGATGTAGACGCTGACGCTCGAGCTTTGCTCCTACGCACACGATTAGCGCGCCGGAGCTTCTCGACCCTTTGCCGCTGATGACGATCCCGTTGCCGTGTCACTTGTGCTTGTCGCACACGCATGCCCGGCCGCTGAGTTTCCAAGTAAGTTTGCCACGGAGATCGAGATCCGACGTCTCGAGACTCCTTACTATTTTTTATGCATATATTTTTATATATTCAAAATGCTTGTAGCTAACACTGATTAACATGTAACTGAATATCGGACAAAGTCATCATACGGTAAACGTAGTTTGACTTCGTTGTACAGTGTTGTCGAAGTAATATTTTGTTGTTCATCGACGAGGTACATGTACATATACATGAAAAATGTAGAGAAAAAGAGTATTTTGTAAAAAAATTGTAAGTATCTGTGTTATTTATTTGCTTTGAACGTAGCATACAAATAGCGTAGCCGTATGTATATAGTAAAATATTCCCATGGAAAATACCTCTTAAAAGTTTTTTACTCGCAGAGTCGGAATTTTCCGTTACCAGGCAAAATTTTTTCAGTGATTGAACTAGCGTGATTGCTGCGTTAACAAATACCGAGGTACCGGAAAATCCTTCCAATAGCCAAATAACTCTCACGAATCTCGCGAAAAAAATGCTCCACGAATAAAAAGTCGATCAATGCGATGAAAAAGAGTTTCATTTTAGTTTTGAAATGATGTTACACATCGCGTGATTCTGAGTTTGTTGAGCCGTTACGAACGCGAAACAACATTCGACCAATCGCAAAAAATCCCATATATACTAACCCGAATTATTAACAATGAGTACGTTCTCTATATAGCCTGAACCAAAAACTCAAAGCCTTCCGCTTCCCCGCACTAACCCTCAGCTGGCCTGTTGCAGACCAACAGTATCTACGACTACCAAGAGCACTACCAGCAGCAGCAGCAACAACAGCAGGAGATGCAGCAGTACGGCTACCCGCTACCGAGCAACAGCTCGAGCCAACTAACACTGCCCCTGACGCGCAGCCTCTACCACTCATCCTCGGTGGTCAGTCCTTTGCAGACCTCCTACGTCCACGCTAACAGTCGACTGTCCCTCAACACCGCGAGTCTCGCGACTTCGAATCACCTGCAGCAGCAGCAGCAGCAGACACTGCAGGAACACGCGACTGCCAATACCTTACCCTTCTCCCTCATCCAGCATCCAGGCGACGCACCCGATCTCACATACGATCGCTACCAGCAGCAACAGCAACAACAGTCTCGAAGACACTCGAACTCGAGCTCGAGGAGCCGGAACGAGAGGCGGAAGTACCGCAACAAGCACGAGCGCAACGAACGCAAACAGAAGCAACAACGTCAACAACAACAACAACAGCAGCAGCAGCAACAGCAGCAGCCACAGGCACTGAGCTCCTCCTGCGAGACTAGTTTCGAACGGATGCAGCAGGAGCTCGGTGTGCCCGAGAGCTACAAAATCTCCTACCCACACTACTACGAGGACACCCTCAACGACTGTCCGGCTGGCAACTATCAGCGGGATCGCGAGGCCAACGAGTACGACGTCGCTCTCTCGGATGGCCAGTACGCCGAGCAGCAACAGCAGCAGCAGCAGCACAGTTTGACGAAGAATCGCAAGCCGATCAAGAGGTATTCTTCGCAGGACGGTGGTAGCGCTAAGCTCGCCGAGCTGCACTTCCGTGACGTCGGTCAGGAGATCGATGTCTGAAGGTACGGGCGGCGCGCGATCGCTCTCGGGCCTCATAATCTTCGGTCTAATACTCTTCTTCTTCTACTTCTTCTTCTTCTCTATATTGCACATATATCCATCGCAGGATCGATCGGATGCACTCTCTTCCTTATTATCATCTTATCGCTCTCTGCAACGCGAAAATCTTATCGCGGTATAGGTATAATCCTGTTACCCTATTATTTAACGCCTTGTTCGCGGTTGCTTGCTTTTTATATCACATAATACTTGCAAGATTCCAATATCGACCAGTCGCAGGTACGTTTCTTCTTCTTTCTTTTTTTTTGTTTACGATGGTTTGCCGCTTTTTCTTTCGAGTCGTGCGCGACAGCTTTCAGCCACTTTCGGAAAAGCACTTCCGAGAGAGATGCGCTTCATTGTTTTTTTTTTTTTTTTTTTTCGAGCTAAAACATGTATGTACTACTCACTTAGCCACGTCTTATATTGTTCCTAGGGCCTCAAGTCGAAGAGCGAAACGTATATTTACTGAGGAACGCCCTATATATGCATACTTGCGTCACATTTCTCTCCTCGGGATCACACTTCGCGAGCGTATGTACCTCTCGACAATTTCTTTGTTTTTTTTCTCTGCGTTAAATTTTCTGCGCTTTTTGTCGTATAATATACTGACTGACGTAAGCAGCTGTGTGTGTGTACATACTCATCCAAACGTTCTGCAAATATACGCGAGAATCGGTAGCAATAATTTTCGCTCTCGAGTCTTCTTTCGAGACGTAACTTTTTCCACGGGATATATATATATATATAGAGCTTGTTTGATAATCCTCGAGGGCTTATTGGATAACGGTGGCGGCGCGGTTAGTTTGCGAGCGCTCTGAAATGTCGTTTTCCAAGTTTTGATAATCTGCTTTAGCGCGCGTACAAAGTTCCGGCTCCGATGTGAGCCGAATTTTAATCGATAGCTCGGTGACGCACAATGATTTCCCTGGTGCTGCAGCTAACTAACGCTCTCTATTCGGTATATATATACTAACGTAATGATTTGTCTTTTTATATTGCTTTTTCTTTGCGTTCTGCTTGTATGATTTGCCGTTGATTACTAACTTTGTTTTACCGAGAGTTTATCATATTGTTTGATTGTATTTTGAGTTTGACGACTAATATACTAACACGATACAAGTCGCATCACGTGAGTATACGATTATTTTCCATCAGCCCATTCATCACCATATATATATATATATATATATATGATTTCAAGCCCATTTTACTTTTTAAGTCTCGAGGGAATCGAAAGTATAAGAGAAAGAACCGAATCACTCAGAAAGCGCGCGCGAAAGAATCTCCTCCAGCATATCATTCGGCGCTCTCACGAAAATCAGACTATAAGCCACTCTGCACTCCATCATAAATCTCCTTCGCTTTCTTCCGTATCATCCGTCGCGAGATAATAATGCATCAGCCTCGCGACGCACCAAGATTCCGAGAATAAAATTCCGCAGCTTTATTATTTAAAGGTATATATACAAGAGCGTAACAATAGCCTGCAGGGGCTAAAGCTGTGCGCAATAACGCGTCAAGTCAATTAGGCCAGACGCGCTACACACTTCCTCCGAGTGCTCCGGGATAATATAATAACCTGCCACAACAGCAGCAGAACCTCCTGCAGCGTGCAGCACAAGAATCCGTGGCCCGAGCTTATATCGCCTGGCATCCGTGGCCTGCGAAATTATTCCGGCGCTGCTACTCTGCTGCGCGTCGTAAAACGGCGATTTCCACAAACACACCACATATACAGGAGAGAGAGAGAGAGAGAGAGAGAGAGAGAGAGCTCAGTCGCCTGGAACTTTCTGCGCGCGTGTGCGTAAAATATTATTGACGATTTATGCGCGTTCGAGCTTTGGCTTCGCCGCGGTTGAGGGGTGGACGCTATACTCTAGGAGAAAATTGGAAATCAATTATGGAATTTTGTTTTTCTTTATTTTCGTAAAACAAGAGCAGTGGATTTTCTTATTCTCGTCGCGAGAAGGAGCAGCTCGGTGAAGGAGAGCGTATATATTATTAGATGAATGTATTTCCTGTATATATAAGACTCTGAAAAATCCAATCAAGCAAAACAAAGTATAATAATCTACTGAAAAATTGTACAATCACTACCAGTATTTCTTCCCTTGTTGCTGAGGAAGAACGTTATGTAAAGAAAAAGAAAAGAAAATAGAGAATCGCTCACGTTTTCCCTCTGTTCCATGTGCAGCCGTTCAAGCCGGAGTTCTCCGATCTGGACTACGCTGACGTAGACTACCGCTCGTACGGGCCCATCAACTACAAGGCTGCCAGCATCGCCCTGCTCCAGAACCGAAACAAACCCCCGCAGCAGGAGCGAATGCCCCAGATGTACGGCGTCTCCGACGACAGCGAGGAACTCCTCTGAGGATATCGCGCTGCCCGTAACACTTTTAACCCCCTGAAGTGCCATCTCGTAAAGTAGTCTATGTGTGTGACTGAGTATATGTGCAGCGAATCCGTCGATATATATATAACTGCTGAGAATTGAAGAGAGAGAGAGAGAGGGTTGCCTGATGGAGTACACGATGATTATTGTATACATATATATATTACATTTTTTACCGCGTTACATATACGATGGATAAGAGAGCGTGTCATATGTTCTGGGATCAAACTGAGACTGAGACATAGGCACACGTCTTCGGGACGACTGGATTCGACGCGTTCGTTTGATGAGTTTGTATTAGGGCTGCCGCGCTGCGTCGCCGGGATGAGCAGAGGTTATTATTATTCTCCATACACTTTTCGTACTTTTTTACCAATTATCAAATCGCCTGATTTTACGACGCGCTTTTCTCGATAAAAAGATTTAGAAACCAAGATGAAACATATATATATGCATGTATAAATAACAACAATAATCCCAATTATACTCCAATAAAAATTTGACAAACTTTACGCGTATTATCCCGGCGACGCCGCATCGACATAAATATATTCTAAATTGTACTTATCTATATACATACGAAAAACTTCAATACGCCGCCTAATTTTTCACGCCGACGCGCGTCTAAAGTCACACCGCACAGTCCGCCGTGTTTTTGTCCCCGCCGCTTTTGTACAGGAATTTACCTCGATAAAAATAAACGAGATTACAAAGAGCCGCCCTCCCGCGTATATATATAAGCAAAAGGAAGGAAGAATCGGCTTCCTTGCTCTCCGGGTATTTGTCACGGATTTATCGCGGCTCTCAGAGATCCATCCATTAATCACGCGCGGGGTCTCTCGCGCGCAATCGAGCGATCCTTATCGCCCCGCCCCCGCATTCTATATAATACCGACGCAAAAACTTTCGACCACCCGCCCTGTTTTTTTTTACACCGGTTATTATATGGAAACGGTGGATTTATATGCTATACTTGAGTCTGATAAAAGTTGACATGGCATACATCGTTACTTTGTCGTCCACAGCTTTTTTTTCTTATTATATAATTACTATATACAAAGATAATACTCGTACGCCCTCGTGCCATCGCTTTCACTAAGTGTGTGTCGTATTATGTGTGACATCAAATGGCCTACAATAATGCGGCCTGTAAAGTTATATGAGAACTACTGCAACTGCCCTAATGATATTTCACAATACTTAAAAGTACAAAATGTTCGATATCGTTGTTGTGTCATGCCAAGTAGACGTCACTAAAATGAGATTATAAAAGAATTAAAAGAAAAAAAAAGTACAGCAAAGTAACGACAAGTGCACATGTGATGTCATTGGAATTCGCGTCGTGTGTCCCTTTGTTCGTTTTCATCATTCGTTTGCGGACGACGCTCGGATTCTGCTCTGTAACTATATCTGTAACTAATGCTATTTATACCTTTAAGCGACTATTACTGTACAGTGGATACCAAAACGACGCGTTACACACTATATTATCATAGCAGTATGTATATTAAATATGAAAAAACGCCAGTAAATATTGTACACACATACACACTGTGTCTCGAAGAAACGAGTTTCAGATTAACAGTGTATACATTTTTTGTCTAGAGGAGCATTGGCAAACGGCGAAGCTATATTAATGTTCGATTTTGTTTAATCGGTCTCGCACACGTTTCAAAGAGATTAAAACGCGAGAGGTATAGTGGCGGCTCGTAGACGAAGTTTTACGCACGTCCCAGCCATCCCGAGAATAGACGTAAAACAAGGCTCAAGGCGAATGTCCTGCTGTATATTGGCCGGCAATATCACGTGAAACCTTAAAAGCGCGATAGTAGGATGCCTAATTTTTTAGATGTAGTAAAAGATGTTGACTGTTTTAGAATGTAAATTTTTTAACGTTGTAAAGCTAGGAACCTTTTCGGCTAAGCAATTGACGTTTGTAGGTGATTCGTTATACGTATATATATATACGAGTAGTTCTATTATTATCATTATTCGAAATTTATATTTTTTACCAAAGCCAAATTATACTCGTTCAAACTTATATATACTCGTATACACGTTTTCAAATTGAAGCACGTTACATTCAAAGATGGCGTCGTTTAAAATATTCGATTTTTTTAAAATTATTTATTCTATTTAATAGACAATGTATGATTAAGCATAAGCCGATAATTTTTAATTATAGAAAGTCTTCACTCTTTGTGAAGTTAGGAGTGAAAAGTAGGATGTTGAACAATTATTTCCCACCGTATTAGCCTTACAAAAGTAAAAAAAAAATAAATATGTTAATGAGGTGCTCACCTCGAAGAGAGCTTTTTAGGTACGTCGTATTTTACTCGCGATCTTCCGTCCGATTGAAAAAACGTCTAAAAGCACGCGCAAAACTTGTTATCTGTCTCTCCATCAGTCGCACAGTGTCATGGGAGGAAGCTCAATAATGTTATTTCGCCACATTCAAAGGATCGTGCGGTTACTTTGCGTCGCTTTTTTCAAAGTATCCGAATCATTTGCATAAAGGTTCGATCGGAAATAAAAAAAAACGCTTCGAACCATGACTATAACAACGATTGCTAAATATTTAATGCGAGAAAGACAAGACAGACGAAAGAAAGGAATTCGCCTTGAGAGCGATGCGACGTCGCATCGTTGTTGAACATCCAATTATTACCGGTTAGACACAGGGTAAAAAAGAAAATTACGAGATAAAACGGGAATGAGAAGGAAAGTTCGCGAATCGTCATTATTCGTATTTCTTCCTCCTTTTTTCGCAAAATAATGTATAAGGATTAATGTCGCGGTGGGGAGTGCGCGCGCGCAAGTCTCGAGTGTTCTCGAGGCCGTTAGCACGGCGTAACTTTTTTTAAATACGGCCCTTTTTTATTTTTCCTCCCTCAGCCTCCTCATAAGCCAAAAGAGGGAGAGGCTCTCGAGTATCGCGCGCGCCCGCTTGCGGATTATTAAATGTTAAATGCAACACACGGAGACGATTGCTATTACCTCCAATTTTTTAAAAATTCAAGACGCGATAATTGTGTATAAAGCAACAATGTACATTTTCTTCTTCGTTATGACGTATAAATATATATATATAAACGTACACGCAAACACTAACACACACGTACCGCCTGTATACTCATTGAGGATGTATATTCCGTGTCGATTTGAACGATAATCGCGCCTATATATACACATATATCATTTCCTAGTTAACGTTCAGCGGTGTAAAGTACGAACTTGTTGTTAAGGAGCGCTGAGCGACGTCGAGAATAAAAAATTAATTAAAACTGCTGAAGTGGCTGTAGCAGCAGCAGCAGCGAGTGCGAGATTGTGCAGTATACGCCTCTTGTATGTATGTGTGTGTGTGTGTACCTGTATGTGTTTATGTGGCACGAGAGAAAGAGAGTGAAAATTATATGTAGCGAATATCGGCGTGAGTGTGTATGTGCATGAGAGTTGAGTGAGAGCAGGAAAATACCGTCGTCACGGCGTTAAGATTGCCGAGTATAAACTGCGCGAAAAGCCGCAATTAACCGCGACTACTAGTTTAACTTTAATAACTCGAAAAGCTGAAGCGTCCGATAAGTATATGCACACCGCCGCCGGCTGCCAACTCTCGTATAGCGCGCAGCGCTGTATATAGTATATAGCGAAGAAGAACTGTCCGCGAGAGCCGTTGCGACTCATATACTGTGTACACTTATGTATAATATATTTTCTCCCTAAGCGCCGAGTGAAATTGAAAATAGAAAAAAATGCGTTGCGATGGAAAGGCTATTTTATGCACAAAGATAAGTCTGCTTCTATATCCTGTGTTTTCCTAGCTTTCTACGATGATGAATTTTCAGCATTTTTCTTTTCGAGTTTTGTATATCATATACTACGTAATTTTCTCAGCCGCGCGTTGTTTTGCCTTGAGCATTTAGTTTTCTTTTTTTTTTTACTTTTTCTACGCGAATCTTCCGTTTTCTTAATTATATAAAGTCACGCGATGCATGTATAGATATATATATTCGTTTGTTGTTCACTTTTAATTATACATAAGAAAAGAGCGATATCTATATATTATATTCATGTTTTTTTCCTTTATTTAATGCTTGATCGCTTTCAAAGCAGATCTCGGTGCTCCACTATATTGTTCCGTTTCTTTTTCTCGTACGAAAGAATTTATACGATATTTACACATCTTCGTCCAGACGCGAGCGAAAGAGAGATGGAAGAATGGGTATATAAGAGAATAAAGAGAGTGAGCGAGAAAGTTCATCATGACGGACGTGCCAAAGTGTTATGAATTATATAAAACAAAAAAGGGACGTTTACTTTGAAGCGGCGAATAGTGTCACGTCATTTACTAAAGTATACAAGGAGAGAACGAGGAGATAAAGATGATTAAAAAAAACAACCTGTACATGCAATTAAGATGTAATATTTTAATAAACAGAACTGAAAATAAATGTTATGACTAGAAGGCGACATTATATACATTCGGTGTTTTGTTCATTTCAGATTTCCATTCTCACATCCATTTAGAACTAAAAAAACGAAGGTGAGTAAAACTTATTATAATGTCATTTAACATCACTCTTTGCTCTCTTGAATTCAAACTGTCGCCATGGCTTATTTTTAAACATTATATCAAGTATGGATCCCTCGTCATATGTACCCGGTCAGTACCTGGCTTATTGGGATGTCAATTACATCAGTGCGTCCGATAATGACGACGACCTCGTGCGTCACGTTCGATAATCCCAGTTTCTAAAATTCGCTTATCGTCATTGTTTCTATCAGCGGAGCGCTGCTAATTACTCCGCCGATGTATCATTCAATCCCTTACATATTAGTAGAGCCATAAACACAGCTGAGCCGTAAAAAGCGATTAAGGGGAAGTCGGAGCTATAGCTTAGCAAATCCGCCACGGGGTAATTAGTATTTCAAATGCCAAAAAAAAACTAAAAGTCCGATTAATATTTTCTTTCGGTAGAATGATTCACTGAATTCAACACTATCGCGCTCTGGTCTTGGTTTTTCATTGTAAGCTTTATTCAAAAAGTTATAGGAAATAGAAAAACAGTGTTTTTAGCTCCGACATCCCCTTAAAAGGTCAAACGCGCGTAGCCGTTATATAAATTATAATACGCCGGGAAATTTCAAGTACAGGGCGCAGTATAGGAGGCGAAGGTGGATGATTCGCCGCGGTTAGCCAAGCTGTAATTAAACAGTTCGCGTTCTAGGTGCCTCGCATTTCCGTATAATCGACTAGGCGACGGCCTTCAATTATCCGCGCCTCTGTCTCAACTATCTTGCTCTCGCTCTATCCGGTCATATACGCATGGCACACTAGGGGTTTTTTTTCGACCATACCGCAACAACTTTTGCGCCGCGACGAACTCTTCAATTAACGCATTGGCTTTGCGAGATGCTATCGATCGGCGCTGCAGCCACGTTGGTTCTTGTGGTTGTTATTATTATTATTATTGTTATATTTCTGATGCGTAAGATATGTGGTATTCTATTTCCTCCCAGTATATACATAGTCATTTCCGAAGAAATCTCGACGTTCCGAGAGATGAGAATCTTTATCCTATCTAATGACGTCTTCTTTCCAGCTCTTTCTAGACTTACATTTCTACACGCTATATAATACTTCGAAAGCAAAGAATAACGAGAAGTGCGAAAAGACATACGCTCAGAGTAAAAAAAGAAAAATATTAAAAGTAATCACTTGTATATCAATAATATACGCGGCACTAATGAGCGAACGGATATAGAGTATCATATGAAAATTCCGCAACAGTCGCTGCAATAAGATCGACTTTGCAGTCGGGAAAAAATGTGTGCATATATAACTTGGTGCGCAGTGACTGATGATTAACGAAAACGAGTATGGTGCGTAACACATATATACAAATTTACACGTATAAATATAGAGTTGAAGAAAGTGAAATCATTAAAATAAATGGGCTTGATGAAATGGCATGCGCGGCGTACAACGCAAGGGATTGCAGCGCAAATGTGTATAATATGTGTATATAGGTATACGTAAGGCGAACGAGAGAGAATTCCGTTTCCGTACTTCAGACTATCGTGCCCTGAGCTCTTCACTGCAGTGTGCCATTAATTAATCCGCGCGCGTACTCGAAAAGCTGCGCACTCGGCCTATACGCGAGAGAGAGAGAGAGAGAGAGAGAGATATGCCCCTTCAGTATTTTATGTATATAGCAGAGTTGCAGACCTATATTATGTACATCTAGTTTTTGCAGAAGGGGAAAAAATGAACGCGGGAAACGTATCTGCGATAATTAATGTAATCGGCTATGGGTATATTATATCTTTACGCAAAAAGCAAGTAGAGCAATAAATACCTAAATATGTTGTGTTTAATTAAGGTCCCTCGAGCGTATGGCTATAGTCAAATTTTATATATATAGCAAACGAGGAAATCGTCCGTCTCTTTGCGACGAACGTTTGAAAAAACTGTTGCACCTAGGACCTTGAAAAAAATATATGATGTTGTTTAATAAACGCTTTGCGCGCGGGAGAGAGCTGGGATGCCTCCGTAAGCTTATAAAAAATAATTTAAAAAAAAATGATATATTTCGCACGATGTCGAACGCGACATATC
>UCOJ01000772.1:0-65562 GCA_900474305.1 Cecidostiba fungosa
CACATTGTACAACTAGGGGCGAAAATGGGCTGGAAGTGCCCGAGACGGACACGAGTGCTTAAATCATCATCCGAGTTTGAAAAAGCCCATTCATCCCTTGTTATTCACCGTATTTTTTATAACGAGTGTATTAGAAAGACCATTTTTTGTTGCCTATGAACTGGATCGAGAGTGTATTTTGGAAATTATGGAGAAAAAAAATAAAAAATGGGAGGCGAAAAGGTCAATTTTCGCCCCTGATTCTCGGATTATTGTAGACACGTTCTATCTTACAGGGGCCGAAAATCGGCTAATTTATACCTGTATTGTGACAAGGGAATATCCTGCTCTACTTTTTGTCTGGCGCTCGGAAAACCCTATTTTCGCTCCACTTTATAGAGGTCGAAATGGTCTTTTTTATGCGCCTGTTATACAAAAAATATTGTATCCTGCATATTCAGCAAACGAAAATACGTGAATGGAACACCAATGCAATATGTGGATATTATTATTTACGCAAAAAATACTTGCAATGTGTAGATTTTGATTTAGGACAGGATACTCTCACCGCAATTGTGATAATAATATAGTATATAAGCTTACTACGTACAACTTATATTTCATCTTTTGTTAAGTATAACTATATTATCTGCAAGTATAAAGTCTTTAAAAAATATAACTCTGCGGCTTTACAATAAGATTATTTATACGATCTCGAGTATCGGATCGCAGGACTTCTATAAATAGCGGCATTATCTGTTTCCTTCTCGTCGTTTACACAACAGCAAAGCTTAATATTCGTTGTATTAAAGTGAAGAGTATTCGCAAACGATGTTCAATAGTATTCTATTGTGTTGAAAAATGAAATTTCCTTGAGTAATTTCCATTTCTTAACACACCCCAGCATAAAGTTAGTACTTTTACCCCGCCGAATCGGGCTAAAGAGCTACTTTCATTCCCTACCTCCATCCTAAAAAAAGACTTAGATCGTGTAAAAAAATTAATTTAGTCGAGTATTACATTACGGGCATAACACGCCTCGTGACATGCGTTTATTTCCTTTCTTTTTCTGCTTGTAAATATACGAGGAAAAACGCGAAAAAATGCCTTCCCGTATGTACAGATATGAGTTAAAAAAAAATGCCGGGGCACGCGCCTGAAACAGTTTTGTTCTATTTCTATATATGTGTACGTAAAAAGAGCCTTGTGACACTGTTTTCTCGATCGGCCCTTCAAATTATGCGATAAGTAGCCATTGTTCAAGGCCATGTACTTAATTCTTGAGGACGCAAACGGAAAATCCATAATTATAAGATGAAAGTATACGGGAAAAGAGCTTCAATTAAAAAAACACATTGTTAAAAATAGTAGCTTAAATAAAAAGTTCTGAGCGATTGAAAATAGTAAAAAATCAAGAAAAGGGACGCTTTATAATACTTGATTTCGAAAAATCCCAAAATTTTCATGATTTCTATTTTCAATCGCGAACAACTTTTTACCTAAGCAACCATTTTTAACGATCTTTTTTTCAAATTGAAGCTCTTTTCATGTACTTTCATCCTATAATTATGGATTTTCCATTTGCGTCCTCAGGAATTGAGTACATGACCTTGAATAATGGCTACTTATCGCATAATTTGAAGGGCCGAGAAAACAGTGTCACAAGGCTCTTTTTACGTACACATATATAGAAATAGAACAAAACTGTTTCAGGCGCGTGCCCCGACATTTTTTTTACTTATTCCTGAATCATAACTTTTACCGTGCAAACGTGCTCGAAGGGAAATTTGCTGGATTTTGAAAATACGCGAAATAAGGAAATCCGACCAATCGTTTTATTACAGTCTACCTAGCTTTAGAGGATGGGATGATTAAAAGGGTCGCTTTATTATACCACCGGAATGCATCGAATGCTACCTGACACATCCGTACAACGCCTGCAGGGTCTGTTCAAGATTTTCATCTTGCAATAAAACCACCCTTCGAGGACGCTTGGAGCTCTGCGACAATAGAGAACCAGAATTCGATGACGAGATGATTCAAATTCGCGGAGCATTCAAACGTTCTGTATTCTGTATTAGTTAGCTTGGTGCACTATTAACGTCGAAAGTTAACTTTTATCGTTATACTAATTAATATACTGTATTACATAAAGTTCAATAAGAAAAAGTTTGTCTTTTGTCCGAAACGGATTGTGTGAAAATTGTTCAATATATAGAACCTGTTATTTAAAAAAAAAGTTGTTTTATAAACTATATTAAGAATAAGTTTTTATAGGTATACTACAATCGTAACTCGTTCTGATAAAAAAAATCAATTGTCTCTGATAATTATGTAAGCTCGAATCTCACGTTTTATATGTTCTCTGAACAGCAGTTTGTCTGTAGATAATCTTTTCGCACTTTTACGTTTAACAAATTTCATTTGGACCAACATGGCCGTATAATATACGATTAATCAACAAAAAATATGAAAAACACGGTTCTAATCATCGTGACCGGATTAATTATTTAACGGCTACCGAGTCATAAGCTTAATTAACGGGTAAATCGACTTTTAACAGAGACATTAGCGGGGCCTTTCCGATAGCCATACGTATATTTGCGTGTATTAAGGTAGGCGGTTTTATATGTATGTACACACACGCACACAGACACACGTAGTCGACATCGCGCGCTCACTTGCGCGGATCGTGTGCGCGCACCTTTCAGGTCACTCAAGTTCATTGGCTCTTTTTCACCGGGCGACTGTCCGCCCGTTCTAGATGCAGCAGCAGTCGCAACTCGCGCAGACGACGGCGAAGATGCGCTGCTGATCGTCTTGCGAAATTTCTTGATTTTTCCCTTCTCTCGACGCGCGGCCTTTTTTAAACGCTCTTTTATTCGACAAAAAGACGTGACAAAAAAAGCGTTCTTGCTAACGAGCCATCGATTGCAATGATTGGACGCTTTTTGCTCGGCTCGTATAGTATAATCTCGTGTATAAATGCGAGTGATGAACAAATACAAATTATCGTATATATTTTCAATTAGTCAATCATCATTGACGGATTATTTTTTGCCGGGCGTTTATTTGCGCTCGAGTTGCATAACTCGCTTATTTCTCAAACTCTCGATCTTTCTTCTTCTGTATTATATCATCGACAGAAATAAAATCTTACAGTATAGAAACAAACTTTTGCGCATTTTCTTATCATCCAACTAACGCACACTTGTTCAATACTGAGAATAATGAAACAAATGAGATTTTTTATGGCTGCAACCTACTGCATATCACTGGAATTTCGCAACAAATTCCGAAGGTCAATGTCTCCATCAGGAACAAATAGGCATCTCTCATTTACGACTGAACTTGTGTGCAGACGCGATTGAAAAAATTTATTACGCATAAAACACTGATAAGCACTGGATATATCGTAGCTACCTCAAAGTTAATTTGAATAACGATCGTTGCGTTATAAAAAAAAAGAGGAACCAACGGGGTCAATTCAGTTAGCATCAATCGATCACTATTTATACAGCCGATATAGAACAAACTAAATATTATAGCAGTTTAAAAATATTCTGTACTTTTCAGAACAATTTCTCCAATTATAGATTTGCCATTACCGTGTTTGGTGGAGATCAAACGAATTTCCCGCTATGTATCGGTAAATGCATTTCGTATACAGCTTTCTCATACACGCGCGCGATTGGAATTACATCACACACAGCCTGTATCGTGCAGCGGTATAGACGGATGAAAAAAAAATCCCAATAAATATAAGTCGTATAGGAAATAAAGTCAAGCTCCAATCAATTTAGCGAGCTATATGGCTGATCGTACATCCGTTGGCTAAAGGGATTAGCCGATCATGAGAAATTATTTTTGTTGGCGCCACCGCGCCTGGAGATCTCTTATTATCGAGGCTGCGCCAATTGACTCGTGGCTTCTTCGTTTATTTGTTCAGGACTGATGAGCCGAGCAAGAAGCGACTTGCATGCTCGATCTATATATGTGTATATAGAGGCATTATATAGATTGACTTTACTCGTCTTTGCGCAGAAGCTCAACCTCATCGTCTTTCACGTTAACCTTTTGCTAATTTCATTCGCGCGGACATCACACGTGTGTTATTGTTATAACCGCGAGGAAATGAACTTATAAATACATGCCTCGTATAATGCATCTCATCTCCGATATTATAATATTTTATGCGTGTGATATGGAGCGGAAGTCATTCTTCGAATAATCGATACCGCGCGGCGGTGTTTTTTCCTTTCGCGAATATAAATTGCTTTTTTGAGAGAAAAGTATTGAAATTGATGCAGAATCTCGCAAACAAAGAAACGCGAAATTGTATTTGTAATGAATTTGTATTGTCGGACATCTCTTGAATATCTCCCGTAACAATAAAAGCTCGATAACAAAGGCGAGCTCGAATAAATTTTACAAACGCAAATGCGACGATACCTATATATAATAATTTTGCATTGCAAACATAATTTTCATCAAGTCACGTTTATTTACATGTTGTTCGCTTGCGGCTTACTAGCTAAAAATATTGATCTTTCATAAAGGATTAAAATACCCTTTGCTTATAAAATACGAAATAATACAATCAAGCTTTGAAAATGCGAGAGAAAGTTTTACTAGCTGTCAGTGTTATAATAAAAACACATCAAAAAGATGGAACAGTAAACAAGTACAGCCACACGTGAATTCCCGCGCACCTGAATAATAAATTAGTAGTGCTCTTCGGGTAAATCCAGTGTATACAACGAAACGCAAAGGAAGCGAAAGATTCGACGATTTCCCGCTCGTTGACGAAAGTCATTGTCTTTTGCAAAGCCACTCGAGCGTGAAAGTCTTGTGGGAAATACAGCTGTAAGTGCAGTGAATAAAGGCTCTTTTTCAATAGCACAACTACGTCGTCGATGATTTCTCGCTGTTTTATCTCAAACTCAACATTTTAACGATACAATAATTCGAAATTGCAAAAAATGCGGAAGGAGTTATTATGGTTCTTTTATATTGCGGAAATTTTTAAGAATATTGAATACTTTTAATTAAATATCACGAGTCATCTTCCGTAACGTTATTTGTAAGTAAAAATATATTTATTTCGTTACGTAAAAGTTAAGCTCTCGGTAACAATCGTTGATTGAATAAATTCGATACGATGATTTATAAAAAGTGATTTACATGATACACCCGAATATAAATTAAACTTTAATTAAAACGTGCATATTGAGTAAGGATACATTATTAATATCGAATAAAATAAGGCTTTCACGTTTTCAATATTCGCAAGCGCGTGTATATATTATAGACTTATCGCCATTCAAATCTTCCGTTTGCAGCAGACGAGTTTGATGAAACAAAGGGGAAAAATTTCAAGCCAAAAGCCAGTCTCCCGACGCGACTCTTGGATTGTCCCCCTCGGCGCCGGAGCATTCACGTGAAATTTCGCGGTCCGGCGACGAACGTTTCATTTACGCTCGGCCAGACCGAGAGGAAAAATTCAACTGTGCAGTCGTCGTCGTCGTCGTTGCCTTTATACGACTAGCTCGTAAAAGTTAAAAAAGCTCGAGCTTTTCGGCCCGTCTGTCGTCTACTACTTCCATTGTGTCGCTCGATAAATCAGACAGCGCAATATGGTCAGCGTTGAAAATGCGATAAATTAGCGTCTTATACATAACGCGCGGGAGGCCCACAGCGGAACTCTCCTCTCTCTCTCGGGCCAGAAATTTTTCTGAGAACTCAATTTCTCTCCGCTGATGCGCGCGAGCGGAGACTCACTGCCTCGATGACGCACTGAAATTCGAGCTCGCCCGCGCGCTTATTCTTGTCAACCAGTCACTGACTCGTTTCATCAACATTCATAATAGTTAAACTGCTGGAGCCGTCCGTTTGCTTTCTGATTCTCTCGAGTTCAATTAATTTCTTCAGTATCGTGATCGGAGCAACGCGATTTTCTAGGTTTATTTCCGAACAGTACGGACATTGATGAAATCGATGACGTCTTGGGTCAGCTGCCAATTTATATTATTAAACTTTTTAAAAATATAAATTACAGTGCGTAGATCCGTAAGCTTATTTGTTTAATGCGCATCGTCGACGATCGTAGATATATATATAGGTGTATGCTTACAGCAGCTTTTCAAACATTCGTCTCGAGAGCGATTTATTCGGTTCCATTTATTCAGCTCACGATATAAACTGCAGGTTGAACGACCTTTACAGTATAGCGTTATTCCTACGGCGATAGATAAACTTGTAACGTCATGGAAATAATTTATCTTTAGCCTTGCGTAACTCATTTCATAATTGAATCAAACTCGCTGTTGTAAAAGTGTTTTGTTATATCAAATATAGCATAATTTTAATATAAATTCAGTGTAAAGTTAAGACAATTACGGAAACTCGCCTTGAAATATGGGCGAAATCAATCGTATTACAATCGCGTTTGTACCTGCAGCAGCATATCCTCTCGAATCCAGTGTCGCGAGGTCGTATAATTATTACAGGCGGTTCGGCTGAAATCGTTCCGCGGCTCGTTGACGCAGCAAACCGAGCGCTATGAGGAATCTCTTTGATATCGTACGCGCACCAGTCCAAATAAAAGTATATCAAACGGCGTTTCGTCGGAAGTCGCCGCTTTCTCCTGCATGGCGAAGCGAGGATTGACGCGGGCCAGAAAAGCGCATACGATATAGCTGCTCAGTAGTAGCAGTCGTGTGTGTGTGTGTCTATTATATAGGTAAACGCTCTCTCATAGCTACTGCCGCTGCCGCGAGATGATAGAAGTTGGGCTAGAGCCGGTCGACGACCTCCCGCTATGCCGCGCATATGTATATGTATATCTCGGCTCTGCGGCGACTCGCACGCGAGATACATAATCCGCGCGCGATTATTTTAAGAAAGGGCTCGGCGCGGGCGCAGTAGAGTAGTCTTTCTCTCTAGGAGAACGAGTTTAGAGGCGCGGCGACGTGTGCGGGGATATATAGTTGGGCCAGGTTAAATTTGCACCGCTACCGCGAAGCCCATCAGTTGGCTTGCCAACATTATTACGTGTGCTGCAGAGCCGCACGTATACGCACCTATACGAGTATATGTATATATCACAGCGTTCTTATGATTCTGCGGATATTATCTCTTTTCGAAATCTAGGCGAATCGTAGGTATTGAAAATTTTGAATTTCGCTCAATAAAGTTCATTTCTATTGCGGCCTTTTACGTAAGAGAAGCGCCTGAAGATCTTTACGGCTTTATTGTTCGCGGCGAGCTGTCCGCATCAGGCTTGTATTCTTTGTCTAAATAATACACACAATGCGAGCTGAGCTAGAGTCGTCGTGACGTAACCCGCTTGATTACCGCCCATCCTCCCCCTTTTGTTTAACGAAAAAGGAGTCGGACATCGAACTCCGCATTACACTCTGCTTCTTCTGACTAATCAGTTTTGGCGATCTCTCGGTGTGTATATTGTAAAAATCGTGCTAAATATATCTGCAGGCTGGCTTTGAAACGGATAATACGTGCTAGTTGATCTTATTTTGACTGCATCTTTTTCGCGCGTTAACAATTGACAGATACGGCTGCCCATTGTCTCATATTTAATCGAGTTTGAGAAACTCCATACGCCCCCTTTGCGATTATGCAATTCGACTCGGATGCATATATTTGTTACGGGATGACTGTTGAAATTGACGTTCAAGACTGCAGACTCGATGTTGAACGTATATATGTCGGTATAAAACAAGTAGCCCATATTTAACCACATCGAAACACGTTATTCGACTTTGTAAAGTTCTTTTTTCGCGATCATCTTGAAAGTAGTTTTCAGTAGCCGGATATACAGGTTATGAAATTGAAATCAATAGACTGAAGTTATCGCGCTCTCGCGAGAAAACCAGTTTCGACGCTTGAAGCACACTTAACTTCCTCCCTTTTCAGCATTATCTATAACACTTGGTTTAATTTTTCTTATCTCACATTTAATCAAAGCCATAAAGTGCGATCAAGTAGCCCCGACATTGCATCCACTGGATGATCAGTTGAAATTTCTTCATTTTGTAAGGCTTTTTGAGCGCGTCTGCTGCAGTAATATAACGACATGCATACGCGTATACGAGTGTGCCACGTGTAAGTAGTTTCGGCCAACGACCTTGAGGCCGGCAGGGGAAAATCGGGCACGTGTAAGTCGATCAGTGAAAGAAATTCGCTGATGGCCGGTCCTTTTTGCGAGCATCTGCTCACCGCTTTCGACACGTGTAAGTGCGGCTCCGGGTCGCATCTGTCGCGCGCGCGGAATTTCCCCGGGCCCTTGCTGCGCACCCCTTTCTCGCAGGTACCACCAGCAGCACGCCGCAGGAAGTGCTAACCGCCGAAAAAACAAAAAATGCGCGTGCGCCCCTGACTATATATTGCGCGACTGAACGACGCCCCATCTGCCAGCACTTTACGATGTGCGAGATTGGCGTTTTGAGCCTAACAGGGCTGTGTTTCGTCATGCAATTTGAGGACCTCTCACGCCTATTAGCTGTTTATCGCGATTCTGCTAATTGAATACCGGAATGTGCAGCAGTCACGCTTTTTTCCGCGATAATGGTTTCGAATTCGCTTTGAAACGCTGAGAGAAACGACATTTCCGCCGAGAGCGAGCCGCGCGCGCAGTTAATTAAAAATTCTTTCTGCAAAAGAATTGGCCATTAGGAAGAGATTTTCAATGATATATTCTACAATAATTACAAATAGATAAAAAAGTAAGTGGAAAAGTAAGAAGAGCCGCGGGAAAGCGAAAGCGCTGATGTTTCTTCCCATCTCAGAATAGGAAACAAGATTCATCTCAAAACAAAAGGAGCATATATCCGTTTCGTGTATTTAAAAAGAGATCTCTCGCGGCCAGAGAGTTACTCAGCGTGGAGCGCGCGCATGCGATCTTCCACGAATCCCACCTCCCCGTGTAGTTCGTGTGTCGAAGCAAAAAAAAAACACGCCACGCTCCGTGATATTTTAATCTCGTCCATCAAAATCAGTGTAAACAGTGGCTGTGTATATATAGAGAAAAACGACGCAACATATATGTATAACACAAGCCTTTCTCCATCCCGTCGTATCACCGCGTGTTCCGCACCGATATCAGCTTCGCCGCGATGTGATACAACAATGAAGCAGTACTGCCCCTACAATGAAAATCATTCATCGACGAGGCTCTATATATAACAGTCCTTATCATCCCCCCGATGAACATCTCGCCTTTTCTCCGGCGCGAATAACTCTCGTAGTATAGTTATTGTATTCTCTTATCGCGGAAAAGAGCTCGGAAAAAACGACTCTGTACCGCGATAAGCGGACGCGTATATATACGTAAAGCGAAGCGCGAGACGCTTATCTATGGCGACTGCAGCCGAGGCTGCGCAGCAAAACTAAACGCTCGCAACTCTTTTCTGCGTCGCTGCAGCGGAACGCGCTCTGACTAACGAGATATTATACCCGAGCGCTCTGCTGGCGAGGCAAATTGAAATCATGTATCGCGCAGCTGACACGCCTAATCGTGACGCTGACTGTTTTTAAATGCGCTTCGTTTCTTTTTCTCTGACTTGTGTGTGCGGGTATACAAATGTCAGACGTGTCGTTATTTACAACTAAAATATTTTTTGGAAAATCATTCCGTAACTCTTTTGCTTGAAAAAAGTATTAATTGAACGAGAATATAAAGTTCAGCAAGAGAAAAATGACATATATGATCCTCGTTTCACTTACAGGCTCATCAATCACGACAATCGCATTACAGCAGCAGTCGCGTTCAGGTTCAGTACAGCGCGCGCGCGTGAAAGGCGCAAAAAGAAAGATTTTTCTAAATCAAGTTTTATCGCTCTCCGCTCATATAACAAGAGGAAGGACTATCTCTCCTTTATGGAACAGGACGACGATAAAACATCTATTCTCCAGGCTGCGCGGCGCGCTCGACTCGTGAAAGCCGTATGAAATTTAAAATTAACGGTCGGTTATCGCGCGACAGCGGGGAAAATTTTACGGTACACACTCGTTGACCGCGCGCGAGATGCAGCGCAATTTGTCATCAGGCGATCCCCGAAGCTCAGAAGAGAGAGAGAGAGAGAAACATTAATTGGGGCATCGTCGCTCGAAATCTCCAGACGCTGCGCTACTCTCCGCACACGTATTATAGGCGAACGATCTACTCTGTGATAGATCGGTCGGGACGATAACGGTGCGCGCGCGCGATTCAAATTACACGAATTACCGCTTGCTCCCGTGAGCCTGTCTCGTTTATAAAGCAAAGACCGCGCAGTGCACATTGTTCATTGCTCTTTTGTCTGTGTGTGTTGCACGCTGAAAATCGGTCGCGCGTTTATCGCTCGCACGCTTTATTATGCTATGGAAACTCGTTTTGATGCAGCGGGGACCATGGGGGATAATTATTTGGGATCGAGCGTTTTATGGATCAGTGGCTTATCACTTTCATCGCGCGCGCGCGCGCGCATGAAAGGCTAATTAAAAAATAGACCATTCGGAGGAATTTCATTTTCAGGGCGACCGCGAGATTTAGCTGCTGCGGCGGGATATTAAATTGAAATCCCCTCTCGTCGCGGGGAAATTTTAATCCGAAGCTTTTGATCCCCTATAGCTACGTTTAATTTGAAACATTCTGAATAAACGCGCTCATGATGATAAGAATTTTGATATCAGTTTACAGCATAATAACTCGAATGATGATAGTCAATGTCGAGATTAAAATCTTCAATAATCACTATATCGTAGAGATATCGTAGCCGAGAGTGTTGAAGAATAAAAACACGAAAAAGCCCATCCGTATAATCTTGTCGCCCTACAAGGCAGCTCTTTAAAAACATCGATCTCCAGCGATTTATCCAGCACGAGCGCAGAGACTCTATCTGAATCTGCGCACAATACGCACATTCACATCGCGCGAGCGGAAAAGTCGAGCTCTTCGTTGTTTTGTGAACATTAATAATAACGGGAGAAACGCGATCGAAGCGACGGGACAGGATAGGAGCAGTAAACTCGCGGCAGCCCGTGTCTTATTCATCGATGATACAGCCCAAGAGGCAGCTAATCGGCTTTAATTAGCGAGCGTTTCACTGCAGCAACTATATACTCCTATTCTAGAAATAGATATACAAGAGGGCATTAATTGCCCGTCGTGTATACTCTCGTATAAGCATTGACTGGCCGCCTTGTATTTTGCACTTTAGAGTCTCGCGACTCGCTTATTAAATGTTAATGAATGGCTCGACGAGGCCGTGTGTGTATGTTTATAGACGCGCGCGCATATGGGCGCAGCTCTGGAAAAGTTTGTTACAGCGCTTTCGCACGAAACTCCAGTTGGAAATCGGCTCACAAAGCGATACTGTTAGCGCTGTGATCGCTTGCCATTTCTATCGGCCCCTAGGCTGATTGTTTTTTCCCATATCTCGCTTTTCTCGCGGATTTGGGAATCGTTGCGGCGTTTCTATATTATACCGTATATTATATAGGTTCCGAAAGCGATTGGAAACTTTGGACGCTTAATTGCTTGGCTTGTATACACCGCACTCTGAGCTAGTGAAGCCGATTCTTATCTGTCGCGAATCTAATTAAGTTTATAAATGTTGTGTAATTACCCTATTAGTTTACAATCGCTATATGAATAACGAACTATATAAACACATCGTTAAATCTAGCCTGAATTTAATAGGTACTAAAGAATACAACACTAGAATTTTTGAGACAGTTTTATACGCATGTATATCTGTTTAGTTTTGAAACGTTGTCCATATAGACCTTTCAGGATTCGATGCAACTTTAAAATTCAGAACTCTGCCAAGTTTATGTCATTTCACCTTATTACTCAAAAGAAAGTTATTTTCGAGATCATATACGTGTATTTATAGTACGCCCATGTTGGGAATATGCGCATCTCTTTTCGTTGAATTCTCTTCACTCTCGTATATTTCCAATTATGAAATATCTTTTAAAGGTATGCATTGAAATGAAAATAAACAGAGAGAGAGAGAGGAATAATATTTTTCTCGCTTTCAAAGTGTGATATGTTTTCGTTTTGTGATCAAATTTAGCATTTTAAACTACGCGTACTAATGACACTTCAAATTCAAATCACACGCAAATAAAGTGTCTTGCCGACTGTTTGCTAAATAATTTTACAATATTCGCACCGTTTAGTGGCTTGATAGTAACAAGTGTATACGAATGAACCAAGCCAACATTTGCTTATTATATATACTTCTAACTATTTACACTGTTTCAAATTGATAATAGCGTAGACCATTTACTGAAAAAATTCTTATCGATTTGCAAACAAAAGCTCATCTTTTACAATGCATTTTCACAGATAAAGAGTGCGTTATCGCGCGTATCAGGCGTCGAAAATACGTAAATATTTTAAATTTTGCGAAAAAGAAAGACAAATATTAATTTACACTTTTACCTTTTCATTGATTTGCCGACCCTTTTCAACATCTTAACAATTTTAACGAAACTTTTACCTAAAAATTTAAAGGTCTTTATTAGGTCTTTTTATCTATTTTTATTCTTTATTTTTTTAAATATTGTAAACTGCGCAGTAAACTCCCTTCTTATACAATATATACAGCTGTTATTATTAGTTTTGTGTGTATTAGTAGGTATGTGTCCCCAAAAAAGTCACCTTTGATCAGAACCGATTGTTTGCAAATTGATAAGAACAATTCTTAAATACAACATTTACTGTTATTAATTTCGCCTTATACCAAGCATAATATTATTTAATTTTCTTGGTCTTTCTCGCGCTTCGCATAAAGCTTACGTAATACCCATCGCAGCTGCTATACAGCGCTAATTCAATCACGAGTCGTATAGTAGTAGTCCTGCAGAGGAAAAAAAAGGAAACAAGTTATTGTTGCTGCGTGGGCGGCTCTCACGACTCGGCGAATCGTAAATGGCATCTATATATACCTATCGTCGCAAAGGCTGAATTGACAGAGCGCGTCGAAGTTTCGAGAATCACTGCTCGCAGAGAGCATCGAAGGTCAATATATAACAACGATTCTGCGGACGTTTTTCACTGCTATAGCGGCGAAAAGCAATTAGCGCTGCTTATTTCATAAGTGTGACCCGCGTTGAGTTCCTTTAACCGTCCAAATCTTTAATTTAAGTTTGTATTGAATAATTTTTGACTAGCAAAAAAACTCGTTTGAAGGGTCCGGGAAACTCAAAAGAAAATTTTTTGATAAGCAAATTAACATAATGTAGATTTTATGACGCGACAAACATCTAGAAATGTGTTTGAATGCATTTTATCTCCGTACACGCGATTTCGCTGGTTTTTTCCGGAGTATTATGTCATGCACGCGATGTGTTACTCCAGCGATAAATTACGAAAAAAAATGACGACTGATGTAATAATTAAGAGCCTTAAGTAATTTGTTGTTAAAACACGGTCTACTCGGTATTATCCAGCGCAGTTTAGGATCGTTTAACGGACTTGACTCGAGATTTTTTGCAATATTTATCAGTCATAGACTGAAAAGGTTATAAAAAATACAACCTCGCGACTCATCTCCTATCTGTATTTTCACCGAGTTTCACGCCAATCAAGAGGCGAATCTTCGTTCATTTAAAAACAATGGCAAAGCAAAGTGTACTCGGCTTATCAGCAGCAGGTGCTTATATTAGTTGATCCATCAAAAAAGTAATCTATTTAATTATTGGGTCATGCTGATAAAACACGCAAACATATCATTCACATTACGAAGAGATTAAAAATAATTTTACCACATTTCTCACAATAAAAGTCATTAGGGAAATCGGTTTGTATAATAAGTCCCAAATTTGTTCAGGTGTCTTTTTTCGCGTACGTGACGATCGCACACGTTTATCTTTCATAAGTATTCTTAGTGTTAATGAAGTCTCGACGAGATGACTCACTGGTTAATAAAAGGAATAATTGTTAGTAGGATAATATCATTCATCGATAACGCGTATACCATATTTTATTGTCTTACGTTATCGTCGATTAAAACAGAATATTGATAATTTCAAAAACGAGGCCTGGATGTAAACAATACATATTTTATCGATCACGAATCATCCCTGAAGAAGTAGGCTGACCTTCGATTTTAACGCAGAACTAAAAGAATACCGTTAACGTTTATTTCTAGGGGGACGATGAAGCATCGTTGGCCGTGGATCGTGGCGGCAGCAAGTCAGAGCAGGTGAATCCGGAAAGCAGCGAATCCGGAAGCATCGACTCAGGCCTGCCGTCGTCCTCTGAGTCTCCAGGTGAGCAATTAACATCCATAAAACATGAGTCCGATGTTGCCCGACGTTTGCTCGCATGCGAACGCGACCTTTCAGAACTTTCCTATCTGCTATTTTATACACGGCAAACGTTTACCAAGCACATATTCGAAAGTGTTTGAGGCAATATTTTCTTGGAGAGTACCTTGGAGAGGATTCTGGAAAGTGTTTTGCGAATTAACGGCGCTCTTAACATTTTTTTGAAAATCCTACGACAAAAATGCTTTGTTTTTTAACGATTTTCAATTTGATATCAAACAATAACTATATATAACGTAGAGAATAGAGGCACTACGTGTAAAACTTTATCATGTAAGTTTACAGTAATATCGATAAAGAAACAAGTTTCAAACAGATCAGTTGATCGCTTAGATCCAAAGCCTGAAATCTAGTACGTTACTACACGAACTGTTTGCACGTCAATATTATAGAGCAGTAAAAATAATCATTGGTGGATTCGATTTGAAGTTACCTAACATTTTTTTGCTCAGTAAGTTGCCAAATATTATGTAGAACGAGAACCTGAGTTTGCCTACTGCAAAAAATGAGAGCAAAATTCAGTAGAACAATATCAGGAAATTACGAAAGATGATCCATTTTTTGTCACATTTTTCGCTATAATCAAGAGCAAATTTTTTGTTTACTTATGGCAATTTTTGTGCCTGTATGTTTTGAACGCAATTTTGTAAAACAAATATTTATAAATGCTGGTGAAACTTTATGAAAAGATAGTTCAACACAATATGCCGATTCTATCCTCGTCTCGGCCCTCGTGGTTTTCAAAATTTAACGAAATTTCAAAAATTCTCAGTCGTAACTTTATAGAAAATTGCCAAATAAACAAAATATTAAGAGAAAATTTTTTCGATTTAAGTCTTTGTCTTCGTGTTACAGCGAACATGTGGCAAAAAATCGAACATTTTTCGTAACTTCCTGGTATTTGCTGCTTTCCTGAATTATGTTCTCATTTTTTGCAGTAGGCTAACTCGGGATCTCATTCTACATAATACTTAGCTATCATTTTTTGCAGTAGGAAAACTCGGGATCTCATTCCACATAATACTTTCTGCGCAAAAAATGTTAAACTTCAAATGGATTCCACCTCAAATGCTCTACAGCACCTGTAGTAGTTTAAAAACTGAACTGGCGATGAAAGCTGCGAAGAAAAAAGCGATGACAGTCATAAGTGGGTCAGAAACGTCGTTGCGGTACATCTCCAAGGTTGTTGATCCTAAAGATTCTAAGCGAGATTTTGGACACGGTGTGTTGGCAAATAAACCGGCAGCCGATGTTTGTGAACTTTCCAGCAAAATTTTTCAGTGCGACCTCTCAGCAGGGAAAATCCCAAAAGTGTTACAACATTACGCCTTTTTAATTTTGACGTTCATATAAAAATAGAAAACTTTGAACGCAACTGACTGAAATTCTCGCCCTTTATCAAATGAAACATCGTTATATATTGCTTCGAAAGTAAATCCGGAGCGGGGATAGCCCTGCACAGAGTTATGTAGCAGAATATTCTGTATAGAAAGCTACCGTGCGAACAAAGCAGCGCGCACCGGTACAATTTTGCGTATATCTCTATATATCCTCGCTGCATCACGTTTTCTTCGAGACACCTCCAAGAGCAGAGCGCGGTGCCATTGGCTTTTATACACTCGCGTTGCGTAAGCTGCTCGCAGTCTTTCCCAATCGAACATAATATAAACGAGCGAGGCGCACACATCGGGCTTATATATATACCGGCATTTCCCTCTTCACGTGCAGCAGCGGCAGCAACAACATCGAGTAGGCGAGTGCGTTGCTCCCGCGCTTGCCAATAAACAAGATCCTTTGCCAAAAGGAAAGTTATATCGACCGATCGAAGGACGGGGAAATGTTTGCGCGATGTGTATTTTCGAAAACTGCGCGACAACTTTGCTTCGCTTGCATAAAGTATGATTTGTGTGTGTGTATGAGCGCCTCTTGCGAGAGCTATCTTTGGAAAAGGAAATTATCCACGAGTTGCTTGATTTAACGGCAAAGTTTTGTTCCGCGCACTGCTGAAGTGATTTTGAATATTAAGAGGCGGTGTGCTCGTCGTTTCAGAAATATTTGTACAATTGGAGAATTCCGTGAAAGCTTGCGCTCAGTCCAATTATTGAAATTCTCATACTCAACTTCCTTTTCACGGACAACTCTCATTTGGTAATCAAATAAATCCATTGTCATTTGAGCGGAGAAAATTGAGCCGATGCAGCGAGAAATCGCTTTTTATTGCTTGAATATGCAAACTCGTCTCTTAAGCCTTGTTTCGAATAAAAGTCAAATTTGTCGGCGAAAGTTCTGCTGCAGACCGTCATTTGTTTGCCAATTTACTTAACGATATCCGCCGTTATACATTTCCGAGTTCTCAGTGCAGCCTTTGAAAAGTATATAAATTTTCTATGCTCTTCGAATCGCTGCAAAGCAGTGAACGACCTATTTGAGAGATGAGATAATATACCGAAACCGCAACTGCAAAAAATGTTTCCTTTTGCCGCGGACAGCGCTCTCGTAAAACGCAAAAACTGCGAGCCGCAGCTCTGTTGTAAAACCGTGTACTTATCTGCGAGGAAGCGATATGCAACGGCGTTTCCTTCAACGAGAAAATTCGCTTTAATTACCCTCGCGAGATCGAAATTTCCGCTGGTGTGACATAAAATTTATTCGCCGCACGGACGACAATAAAGAACAGCGCCATCCAATCGCTTGTGGTTTTGCGCCTCACTATACCTATATATAACGCACTCTCGACAACACTCGATGTTATTGTCGAGCTGTCATTTGCTTTAATAGTGCACTACAAATTTAACCGGCGAATATAGCCCGATGCCCCGAGCCTCGGGAAAACATGCCGGGGGCAGTAAAGTCTAGTTTGAAACAAATAATCTCGTGTTTTTCTGCATCGGCTCTACTATATACCTTCTGCAATGCGAATTACGTAATTCGCTCCGAGACAGTCGTGAGATTTTGACAAGGCGACATTTTATAATTGCGCCACAGCAGTAGGGACTGACAGAAAATATAACTGCTGCTTTTATAAGAATCGATATTATTTATTTTAATTTCCCGATGCTGCTGCACTTGCAAGAGACGAGGAGAGTCGTCAGTCATCTGAACTATTTTTGCCGAATACAATTAAGTCTAGACAACGCACGCGTCAGTCGTCAGATATATCGGATACGACAATGTCGTTAATGCGCGATTCGGCGCGTTGCGCATTATCTCGCCAATGACCTGCTATTAGCTATATATATACACTGCAGCGAAGATCAGACGCGACTGCGGTGCTCCTTCTCATCAGACAGCGCGTCTATATTATTCAATCCGAGCACAGCTGAATGACAAATTTAATCGAGCGTGTCGCGCGCTCTCTACGAATGTTTATTTTTAAACTGCCTCTGATGTGTATGTGCGCGCGGAGAGCAAAACAAAGTATTCTAAAGAGAGTCGTATATATATATATACATTGGAAAGCTACTTTTATTTACTTATAAGTGAAATGAATAATTGATGGACGAATTCGAATATAATACCAGTTCACCGCGAGTCTCTTCTCGTTTCTCAAATTGATGTATAATATTAGGTATACGACTGAAAATCATTGCCCGGACAACGACAACGGCGTCGTGGACGCAGAAAGCAATAGCTCAATAGAAGCCCTGCCGCGCGCACGCTGACAAAACAACAAAAGCAGTCTATATAGGTGCAACGCAATTAGCGCAAACCTCGCTCTCTGCAGTAGCGGCTCGATGACTCACTGCACCGCCTGGCGTTGCAGCTAATGGTTCGCAAAAGCCTATATACGTATACATATATATATAGCGAGAGGGAATAAACGTTACACGCGCATGCATGCATACGGTGCGCTTGTGTATACCGGTTATAGTCACGCGTCCGAGAGCACACGGCTCCGAAAATGAACGATGCGTAAATGCGATAAGTTCGTGTAATATGTTATATTATTACATATTTATGCGAGTTGTGGAAGTGCAGCTGCTGCCATTCTTTTCTTTGTTGCTTCTCACGCACTTTTTGCGTGCTGGTCGTTATTGCCGAAAAACCAAGTGCTATAAAATAACGCAAAATAATAGTTAAGAGAAGATCGCGCGCGACTCGCCGAGAACAGGATACTTTGCACACCTCTGAGAATTAACACAACCGGTTCGGTTTAACCTTGTCCGCAACTTCAAATCGCGCTTTTTGACTTAATACACACACGCCTAAACGCTGAAGCACACTTAACGCGTACACTTGCTGAAAAATTGTACACGTTAGTCTAATTTCAATAATATACCATATCGTGTCGAGGAGTGAGTCACTCGCACTTGTCGAATGCAAATTCGTAGCAAATTTTATAGCTGCACTCAAATTGAAATGTTTCGTTTTTCAGACGTGTTTGTTTTTCAATTAATGTCTCCGTGACTCATAGACTTTTCCTATATATACTTCTAAATTTATACAACACGTTATATATTGTGCGCTCAGAATATTACACCTGAACAAGCAATAACGATATTTTTTTCAAACTCGACATTTACCTACAGCGAATTCGTCGTGGAAAAAAAAGATAATTTACGTCGGAATATTGCAAAAGCAAGAAATCTCCAGGGAGAATCGGAATCTACTCGCGAAGCATTGTTTTGTGAGCCCGGCGCGTTCAAAACAAGCACGGGGGAGTCTCCTCTTATATATACGTGGCAGCTCTTACACAACTTGCCTTCTCTCTTTTTTTCGCGTTGTTCCCGCCAGCGTCGAGGTACCTACATTTGCACACATACGCAGAGCTTCGAAAACACACTGGAAGTAAAACGCGCGTCGTCAAAAAGTCGAGAGAGAGAGAGAGAGAGAGAGAGAGACCGGATCGCCTACGGCCGGGGAACCGGTTTTTCCAGACGCCTATATAGAAGTCGGGATGTATATACAATATGTATACCTTCTGCAGGCGTCCGCGTCTGATGCAGAAGGACGTGGGTAACGAAAGTGAGCGAGAAAACGAAGAGTACGAGGCGAAGATGCGAAGGAGGCACACAAGGAGGAGGCCGAGAAGAGCTCGATATAGACTGCCGGATAAACACGAAAAGAAAGGGGAGAGAGCTGGATGGCGTCTATATGCGGGGCCCTTTAAATTCCTCGGGACGCAGCAGCCCTGATGCAGTCGCTGCTAGTCACGTCCACACCGTATACCCCATCTGCCGGCAGCCCTGATGCAGTCGCTGCGAGTCACGTCCACCCTTAGGACCCCACCCGCTTCGTCAGCTCCGTGATCGGAACATTTTTGGGGGAAGGTCTTGTGTCTTGTGTCTTGGGCGACCTTGAGAATTTTACGCTCGTTTACGCGTCATTCTTCCTGTAAAGCTTCTCGTATATTCTAATTCCTTCATCGCACTGTTGTAAATGATAAAAACACGTGAACATTGTCTTGTACCTAAATTCGTTACGTTCTTTATTACCAGTTCAAATTTCGTGGCAGTAATTAATTGCAATAACCCATGTATATACATAATAATATATCACTGGGAATAAACGTAGTTTTCCTCGAGTTACATAATGCGAAATAAAAGTGTGAAAAGACAGCCGTAACACATAACTTAACAGCTCGAACGAGAATATTTGTATAATAATAGAATACGAGAGAGAAACGCAAATACAAGAGGCGACAATAAACCGCAATTCGTTAAAGTGGGTTATACCGGAGAGAATATTGAAGCGTGCTCGGTGCATCATGAGTGCGCGGCCGGTGCACGCTCATCATTGAAATTCATCCTTGGCTACGAAAAGTTTAACGGATACATTGAACCCGAGACCCAGTTTCCTTCCACGCTGGAATCTCCTGTAAAAAAACTTTGATGCGGCGACTATTCGCCGACCATAACACGCGTATCGCGCGATTACGCATCGCTCGCGCAAACTCGCTGAATAGAAAAAAACAAACAACGGCGCTGAAAATCCAACTTTCTCGTGTGCGCGGCGGCGCTTCCTATGACTAATCCGGTATATAGCGAACGTATAGGTATATGTTTTAGTGCGAAGTCAGTGTCCTCGGGCAAATCCGAGAATGGAAAGTACATTAAAATCCTGTATTTTCTGGGTCTCTCTTTCTCTCCTCGATGTCTGACGTTTCTTTGGATTTGCCATCAGCTTTGCTTTCAATCGCAATATTTTTGTTTCATTTCGCCTATGATGATGGCTAGAGTGAGTATTATAAATTTTTTTCCGCGCACAAATTAAGGTTAATTTTATGCTCTTTGAAAGGCATCTCTGTGCTGGAGTTACATCATGCGCGCATGATTTATTAATGATCGTGAAAATTCTTCGTAAACATTATGTTTACGTCGCCGGTTTATGCATGCAGCGAGAGAGTGTAATCGCACACATCATCCTAGAACTAACAATTCAGCCAAAAATAGTCGCTGGAAATTCGCTGAAAGAAGAATTTATTGTAATGTTAACACGTTCTTTTATTCCGTCTTCGTTTTGGAGCACTTTCGGGTGAGTCAGCGAGCTATAATATTTGCAGATTTTACGAGTTTTTGCATTTCCACTAAAAGGATAAGGAATTGTTTACCGTTCGAGTGCCTAACGTTTATATAATTACGTATAGGCACTATCAATAGCTTTACTGCTTCAATATTCATGGACAAATGTTAAAGTAAAATAATAAAAAAAAAGCATTGTATGCACGCGAGAGAACAGGAAAAATGAAAAATGCACTCGCGATTGCCATATAAATTAACTCAATTGGGAAATGAGAGGTGTGTGGTTGTATGTACGTGAGAACGTCACCCGAGAAGGTTTCATCGGTGCATTATATTATTATAAAAAGCGACACTGTATTTCCGTTTCATTTGAATTGAAACATTGTCAGCGCATTATTGTGCCTCTGAATATCCGCTCATGTATGCTGACATACGAATCGATGTGGCACTTCTTATGATGCGCAGATTCCTCATTTACATTTAGTTCAGAGGATAGTATAATATACGAACGAAGGCGTGACACACGCTAATTTGTGCCCGATTATGCATAGTACATGCATCCAATACGAAAACAGCAATTCGACTCGTTGGATGTGTATAAAAATTTTAATCCTGCTCTACTTCGAGACATCGCTGCTGCATATAGGTCAAGTGAAAATATCGCGCTTACCTTCACTCTCCGTTCACTCCCGGCCCGAAATCGAAAAAGCATCAGACTGCACAACGCTTACGTTATTATACGAGTCTGTTATATTTCTATAAAGAATTTTCTCATTAAATTTAGCAAGCCGGGGATGCATATCCCATAATCCGAAAATCGAGTAGCCGCCGGTCTCACGAACATTCCCGATCTCCCTAGTAGAGCTCGACGAATGAAAAACGAGAGCGAGTAGATTTTGAGCAATATTTCGTGTGCTCGCTGCACATTATGCGGCTTCGTGCGATGCCGCGGTTAGATCTTCCCGCGCGATTAGTCGACGCCTGCATCCTGTGCAGGTATACATACACACGTATAGATATATACCGTAAAGCGAGGCTCTGAATCGCGCGAAGAACCAGTTTCTCATTCGCGCGGAAATGGAGCTTTTTTGCTCCGCAAGCCGTCCGATATATATCTCTTGCGAGAGAGCTATACATCCAAAAGCGCGCACGATGCTTCTTCCTTTATGAATGACGAGTCGGAGGAGAGATGATCGACGACGAAGGCCATTATCGCGGCTGTTTCGGATTTTTGATATGGAAAACGACTCCGGCTGCGGCTGCGAGACTTTCAAAAGCGCGCATAAGAGGCCGCGTAAGCGGAATCTCTATATATATATATATGTAAGGCAGGCGCGAGGAAACCCGAGAAGCGCGGTTCTGCGAGTCTTTGTGTTTCAAAGTTATCTAAGAGCTGCAGCGTAGTTTCCGACTTTATTCGCTAGAAACGTCAACGCAGCAAAAGATGCGTGCGCATAATAAGCTCAACGAAATGACCTCCAAAGGCGAGTTTATATTTTATGTCCGTTGCGAGCTGCTGCTGATGCACTTTGAGAGCTGGCAAATAAGCTCGTAATTCAGCGGCTCTGGCTCGTATTATATACGTATATACAGTGCTGCAAGTGTGCGCGCGCTGCTGTATGTTTAGTAAAAATGTGCATTCGTCGGTTTTTCCATGGACTAGCTTGTTTTTTTGCGGGGACTTTCTTTTTTGGACGTTTATTGGAAACGAACTAGAGTTTTTATTTTAGAATTTTTTCCAGCTCTTTGAGTTTCTTTGAAAAGAACTTGGCAACAATTTTGAAGAGTTTTTTTTCCCGCTGCTGCAAGTGTACAGCTTCGCCAAGGTTCTTCGATACGAGAAATAAACAAAGTTTTATATACATCGAAATTTCGAAGCAGTATAATCACACGAAGCATGACTTTCACAATCCCTGCGCGAGGAGTCGGAGGCAGTTGCATGAAATTCGGTGGGTGTGTTTCTAATTCGTCGGCGTGACGACGCCTCAATCAGACGTTCTCGGTATCGCATCTAGTTAGCCTTTGTTCTCTTGTATATTATACAGACGACTGTATCTTACGTCCACGAAATTGACCGTTTAAATCTTGAGTAATCGTTGTGTTTGTTTACCGATTGAATAGAACGGATACGCATCCAGTCCGCGCACAGAAATTACACACACAGAATTAAGAGACTACTGTTTTTTTCTCGGAGCAAAGATCTTTAAATAGCGCATCGATCTTTGCTCGGATTTTGTAATATAGCAAACGATATAAACATCGGGAGGAAAATTCCGTATTGTATACTTCGACTAATAAGTTGCTCGCGGCGTCACATTGACACATTTCGGTTAGTTTATGGAAATATTGAAGACCCTATGAAAGCATCTCCTGTAAGAGCATTTCAATATCTCGAGGATGTTTTTTGATATACGGGTACCTGTTTGTAAATAATTTCTATATAGATCGAACTTTCAATCCTCTCTACAAACGAAAGTGTTTTTGAGAATCATTCTAATGTATTCATACCATGTGCTCCACATATATAAGTTTCAACCGTTTCTTCGGGCTTATTAAATATTAGCCGCACAGCAAGACGAGATGGCAGTATGAGTAAAAGAAAGTCCGAGTGTGAAATTCGGTGGGCGTATAAAATAATTATACCATCATCAGACGACCCATGATTAAAAAACTCAGTGTAGGTATAAAAGCTCGGATCTCTGCTTCCCAGACAGTTCAAGGAAGTTCATATTGATATACACGGCGCCGCGCGTCTCGACGAGTAGGCGATCAATGTGAGAAATTCCGCCGGAGAATCTAAATCCAAGCAGGAGCGCGTCGTTGTACCGGAAAAGAATTTCGGGTGAACGAATGCGTAGCATATATACGAAATGAAGAAGAGGCACATCAGATATATAGCGTAGGAGAGAAATAATGGCTGTGTTTTGTCGGAGTCGGAGTAGTATTAGATTGGAGGTGGTCGGTAGCAGCGAGTTCAGCTCTCTCGGACGATGTTTACGCCGCGCAGAGAGAAGTGTTTACAGCCGAACGAGTCGCGCGACTGCTTGACTAACCTAACCTACTGTCACGAGTCCGTATAGCTGTATACATAAGAGCCGGTTGTCTTTGTGGACTATTTTGCACTCGCACACAGCTTCTCGTGAGAACACGTAGCTATAGTCACTAACTCAGTCCGCCTATGCACCTATAGCTTCCCACTTCTTCTCCTTTGCTCTTTCTATATATACTTCATCTCGAGTGCGCACGTACGCGGGCTGCTCACGTAATAATAACTGCCAAAAGATTATGAATTATATTGGATTATTTACCTGTCCCGATTGTTCTCCTGAGATTTGTCGTCGTCGGCGCCTAATAGCTCTGAGCACGCTATTTCTTCCTTATTTTTACCCCTCAAATATCGCTCGAACACGATCAAAGCTGCTTTTTAATTAGTGTAGATAGAATTTTCGGAGTATCTGTACGATGTCGATGAAAATCTGCAACATTGTGTTTCGCAAGATTAATCGGCTCAATGATGAATTCAAGTGGTTGTAGCGGGCAATGAAAAAGCTCTGCGTCAACAATTCAATTGAACATTTATCGCCTCTACGAAATTATTACCTATACTGCACGTCCTGTATAGAATACGTTATCTCTATTCCTATGTATCTCGTGCAACCCACACCACGGCTGCCGTTATTTATATTATGCATGATCTGCCTATGTATTTATCGCGTATCACATAATAATATACGCTTCCGCTTTGTACAATGATCCCTCTCGTTGCGTCATTTTTCACTCAAACGTATATTATATCGCACAATCAATATACATAATAAATGAGCGCACAATGCTCGCTTGTTTACGGCCGGCGAGAAAAAAGAATAATAATACAACTCGTGTAAAGCGCAGAGAAAATGAATATGCGAGAGAGCAGTCGACGAGTGGAAATGAAGTTACGTGAGCGAGAGATTGATGGCAAACATTGCGAGTCTCTCTCTCTCGAGAGAGAGAGAGCGGTGAAAAAGAATTTCTGTAAACATAACGCCTAAGTGCAAAACGGCACTTGTGTGTGTCTCGGCAAAGTCGTCGCGAACAGTCCTAAGGTGAGCGATGCATAATTTAAACGAATTAAAACGACGGAAAAAAGTTTTCTTTATGCTTAGAAGCGTCTGCTTCGGGGTATTAATTATTAGAATCAAACAAAAAGTCTGCTTTGAATAACATTGAAGTCGCGTGTCTGCAGGTTCACCGATATCGATATTGTCGCTTCTAAAAACAGCTCGTTGTTGAATTGCAGGCTTTTTTAATTTATTATTGAGTTATACATCGCTTGATCTAATTGTTAACCTATTAGGTATTACACACAGGATGAAAAATAGGCTTCGTGCGTGCTGTACTATTAAAAGAATTTTCCTTATTTGCAAGTGGAAAATTTAAACAAAAATAAGCAAAGACGTCGAACCAAAACAAATAATTCATAATAAATTTTCCAGTCAATTAAAAATATACTCTCATATTTTTCCGGATATATTGGTGTTGCAATATCTATCCCATCGCGCCCATAACAATGACGAAACACCTTATTTTTTGTAGGAAATCGTTGTTTTCGACTTCGTTATTGCAGAGGTAAATACCATAAAGTATAGACTCGACGTATAGTTACATTTTTCGTCAACAAACTCGTCTGTTCACACGATCTATAATGAAATTCCGAGGCAATTAAAATTTGTCGCATAACACGACGACCAACAAGTACTCGCTTACATTAGTCGTAGAATAATACCTATACGCAAAACGAGGTAAATAAGGAAATTGTAAAGCCCGGTGTTTTTTAGTACAGACCCCAGTTGAGTGTATAGAAAAGGAAAATAATAAAAAAAAGAAAGAGTAAAAAGTGCGTGTGTATATATACAGCAGCGAAAGGAGAGGAGGAACACAAAACAGCAGCAGATGTAACGAATCGCGCTCCCCACTACTCTCGCTGCCTATAAACGTGAAAAGCGTGCGGAATCGCGTGATGTCTCGTGTCGATGTGTGCGTATAAATTCACACATGCGTAGAGGCGGCCAATCGTAATGTCGCGCGGCGAGCTTCCGAAAACAATACCCGCGTCACTTCCTCCTCTAACGCTCTCGCCTGCGCATCTGGCGCGAGGTTCGCCGCCTGCGACGTAGTATGTGTTATAGTGGATTTCCCTCTCCCACGCGATCGAGTCTTGTATATCTATATAGCGAGACACACCGGCTAACGATCGCGCGCTTCTCTCGGGAGTTTAGATTCGATTTGCCAAAATCTGGGACGAAAATAATTCCGGAAAATAATCATTATACCGCGGACTTTTCAACTATATACTGGACGCGCGGAATAATTCTCAGCTTTATCGCGTTTATGTAAGATTGAGCGTAGCTGCGGTTCTGACTGCACACGTAGCAGACGAGGAAAACTACCGGTTGTATTACGCGGCGGCGGCGGCGGCGGCTCGGGTCTATTTACCGCAATGCGTTACATGCTTTGATTCGCGTAAATGGGGAGATGACCGAAGCTCGTTTTGATCTTTCTCGTGTAAGTTCGCGCAGAAATATATAATTTCTTAAATAGACCAGAGAGTGCCAAAATAAATATATAATAGACGCTTTCGTTCCGAGAAGACGCGGAGAGCTTGGTTGTGTTCCAGGAAAGTATACCATCACGTAACAATGATTTTAGAAGACGCAACGAATCGGTGTCATGATACACGACGCGTCGTCTCATTGTTCTCCGACAATGACTATTGGAACGCGTATTTAGACACAACATCCTCCTGCATCAGTTGTCCGCGTGCTCTCTGGTAACAGTAATTAATAATTTGGCGAAAACGACGAATAATGCACGTACGAATAACGCTCTACACTCCCCCACGTTCCAATCATAGCTCTATTACATACGCAGCAGGTTCCTTCGAGTTTCAAGGAGATTCGATATACAAAGCGAGAGGAGCAGCTGCGTTCTTGCTGGCAGAATAAGAGAGATAGGGAGAGAAGCTTTTTTTTCGAGTGTGCGCTGCATATCGAGGCTCTCTCTCTCTCTCTCTTTGAGTGCCGAGGAAACTGCAGTGGCTCTCATTTGCATATGCACTGCGCGCGTTGTTGTTTTACGTTCCCTCACCCGCTCTCTGCTCGCTGTATACAAATTGTCACCTGTTTCGAGACAAAGCTATGTTTATTTGGTAAGACACACCTAAACCAAAAGTAAATATATGCTTTACTTCGACGTATTATAGTACAGTATTTTCGCAGACGATTAATTTTTCAATTACAGAGACAAACAACATCTTTAAGTATTGACACGCCGAAATTTGGCTCGACTCCCTGACGTCTATAGCCGTAACACTGTTTACCCATATTATTTACTGCAGCATCGTTATCCCCGCATATTTCACGTCAAGTGCATCAGCCACCGTCGTGAATGATTGGTCAGTCCTTGTCAACGATCATATTCGATCTTTTTAGTACGAATTGTCGATTCGATTTTACTGGGAAACTTTGAGATTATTATTATTACAAATGCAGGCTGCGTTTCAATTCATGGATTCGTAGAAAAAAGTCTATAACTCAGTAGCTTTAAGATGCGTAAAATGTATAGCCATATAACACACGCGCAATCAAGTTTATTATCCGGTCGATGAATTTTACGAAGCGTCGTATTAATTTATAAATCAAGGTTCAAAGCTGCCAGCGAGAAATAATTATAAGCACGCATATAGTATGCGTTTTGTCAGACTCAACACTCCTCTGTGGCGTTTGATGCAGCGCAAACAAAAATATTTTCGCGGTTGAATCGATGCAAAGTACATAGAGAGTAACATAAACCGCGCTCTCGCATATATATAGCTATTATAATTTTATCCGACTCGAGAGCGTGCAGTCTATTCTAGCGTGACTAATGATGATCCGCGCGAACGCGGGCAGTTTAAGGAAGTACACTATACTCCCCGGCTATATATGCGATTTAATCGCTGCGCACTGGCCGCTCTCTTGTTTTTCACGGCTTCGCTCAGCATCAGCCGTGCGCTGTATAGAGATGAAAAGTTGTATGTTTATGTAGGTATAGGTGAGTGCGAGATCGGCATCTCGGACAAACAATCGCCGCAAAATTTTTTACGAGCGGGCTCGCGCTAAACTTTAAACAATCTGCATCTATATATACCCGTGTTTGCCTCTGGTTTAATGTGCCGTATCGACACGTACACGCTGACTCCTTGATTTTCGTATTGAACTTTGCAGGCGCCTAATATGCGCTTAATCGAGCTTGAATTGTTATTCCCTGACTCATCTCGGACTTTAGAGTGTGCAATTTTTTATATTTTTACTACTAATAACGTTATCTTTCACAACGTGGGAGACGTTCGTTTAACTTGATATTTCGATAAATATTTTCAGTCATCGGTGTATATTAGAACGGAGGTGCGGGTACAAAGAGAAATTCCGAACTGGTATTACCTGCAGTAATCGACGTTACGCAAAATAATTGCTTTTGCGTTTATCTGCTAATTATCGAATTTAAAATCAACAGAAGTTTTTTAGCCAAAATATTATGTACGACTTTTGTGACTCATTTTCATCATCACTGCTGGATACAAGTCGCCGACTTCAAAATTAATAAATAAAATACATATTTTATGTATTCAGAACGCAGGAAAGCAGATCCTCCCGCAACGCGATAAATGAATTCACGTATACGCCCTCGCTTTTAATTTTAATTAATCTTCGCAGGCTCCAATGTTAATTAAAGCGAGCACACGTATATAACACATGTGCTGTTCGTAAGCTTACAATCAAGCGGTATGCAAAGCAAACAAAAGCTCGGACTAGCAAAAAGAGGAAAAAGTTTCACAATATACAGTTCCGGACGAGTTTGACTATACACCGCATCGCAAGCCGCTGATCAACATCGCCGCGACATTTGCATCATGCTCGCGCGACGGCAACACCTTGAAATTTTCATCATTCTAGCATATATTCGACGCTCGAGCGAGCACATGCTCTCCTCGTGCGCTGATGTATAATATATACGCGGATTGTATGACGCGCCGGCGTCGAGGTGGCTCTGGCAGACGACGACTCGGGTATATAAATGATGATTGTATGCGATGAGTGTATGTATATTGTATAGGGACACGTGGACTCGTGGCGCGCGGAGAAGAGATTCGTTGGCCACGACCTCGCACTAGAAAAACACGAAGCGCGAGGGAATATCGCATGAGCTCGCTCACGAAATACGGCGAGCTGATAAGATTCGACGAGAAACTTGCCTTTTTTCGCTCTTTGTGTTTTTTTCGGAAAAGAGAATTTCGTCACTTTTTTCCTGTTATTTTTAAAAAATTAGTTCTCCCTTAAGTCGAATTTTCAGGTCAAGTGCTTGAGGACGCTCAGATACCGTAAATTTAAATAATTTTGCAAACCCCGAGTATACGTGAACGACGATACAGGTATTCTGATTCGTTCGTAAATATCTGTTATACGGGTACCCACGCAGGTGCATTTGCTGGTTTTTACGTCAAAAGTGGAAAAATCTGTGTCGTGATATACGTATAGTTACACCGGACCAAACGGTTGAGTGATTTATCACTCTTCCAATTCACGATTTTAATATTCAAACATAAAAAAAATGGAATACAAATAACATATTTTTACAGTGATAAATGTGATAAAAAAAATGAAGAAATGACAGTTAAGTACTCCATTATTCTAGAACGTTACGGAGCTTTCTGAAATAATTAACAGAATATTCTACTTCATCCCCGAATGATCTAGAATAGTCCACTAAAGTATCCCAAGAGAATTACATCTGAACGGTTCTATATAATACGTTAGATATACAGGCAGAGCCCAGATGTATTGTATGTATATATGTAAGTATGTTATAGGTCAACGGATACGTAACAAGTCGCAACTCGCATTTCGTATAGGGGAAGGGCTGATCAAAGCAAAGGGCGTTTATCACATAATAAGAAGCCAAGGGCTTTGAAACGGCCGCGTCAGTTGCTTTACATCAAAAGGTATATAACGAAATTAAAAAACGCCAACAAATCAGTATTCTAATAAGATTTCGAACATTTGTTGCATTTTACTTTCTAAAACTCGAAAGCAAGGACTTGCGCGAAAAACATGTCAACAATGCTTTGTTTACTGTTACTGTGTATCCACTTTACCTAAGGATTTTTTATCCAAATGGACGTGGACAGTAATTGCGATTCCTGTAAACAAAAAGTGCGAATTATTTCCGCTCAGTAAGAATATTAATTATTGACAATAATTCAAAACGTGTTGTACGTGTACAAGTAACGTGTTGAGTGTGACAAGAAAGCTTTATATCGAATAACAACATTTCATCAGCATTTATCTGCTTTCACCGTCAACCGCGGGTTTTTCCTTCTATAGCTCAATATGTCAATTTTCGCTAATTTTGACGATCAGCGATTAGCGTATTTTTATCGATGAATCGGTTTTTCAAGTTTTATCTTGACTCACCGTTGACTCAATTAGATCATTTAATATTCCTCATTGTATAATAGCAGCAGTAATGCCGAAAAACGAAATTCAATTGACTTGCCCGATAATTTTTTTTTGTCACACCTTGGATATAAGTTGGTGACGCGAGTTCAAGAAAAGTGTCCAGTCACAGAGTGAGCGATATTCGGAATCGTCAAATTCGCAAGACGAAAACAATAATTATAATCGTGCGCAAAAAAAAAAATGTTATCGAGAAAGTTACTATATCCACGCAACATCCAGAGTTCAGAGCGTCAGTTATTATTTCGGCGAGCGCGATTGCATCAGCTAAATTATCGTTTTTTTTAAATATCGCGATTCGCAACGTACGAGCGAGTGAAATCGTCGCAAGCATCGACGGCAAAAAAGCTCCTCTGTGACTCTGTGTATAGGTATACTCGACGCAAGCGAGACTCGGAAAAGTGCGGTTATGCACCAGTAGTATGAGTTGCAGAGCTACAATTGCAACGCATGTGAGAGAGAGAGCAGATAGAGAAGCTATTTTCTCGACGAGAAGAAAGGAGCGAGGTGAGGGCCGGGCCGCCGGTAAAACGAGCCAGCGAGTATAGTGCGGCTGGCGTACGTGCGTACGTGCTGCGACGCGGGTATGCAGAGAGAGGAGAGGAGAAGCGATAGCTGATGTATATATAGGTATAGGTCGCAACGTCGCGCGGCGTTGGCATCAGTTGCGAGGCGGAGAAGCGGCAACTGCGCACCGCGAGAATCGCGCGAGTCGGTGTGCGCGGGGTGGGGGAAGCCTCGCTCTCGGCTCTCGGGAGTCTGCAATAACTTGGGACGGCCATGTTGTTGCGGGCTCAGTCGGAAACCAACTGCCGAGCAGTGAGGGACGGTGAACGTAAGAGCAGACCGATGTGTTGATCGTGGGGTATTTTGATGAGCTTCCGAGCCCTTAGAACGCTGCTGCTGCGTAAAGGAGGCAACGAGCGAAGTCCAAGAGCAAAAGTCTGTGCAGTTGTCATCAGCAGAGGGAGAACGTGTCACCAGTCGAGAAGAGTCGAGAGCGGGAGGAGGTGCGAGACCTGGTCCCAGCAGCAGACAAGGGACCATCGCTACTATTGCGGAGCAGACGTCATCAGCCATCCGCTGCAGCGAAGGTTAAGGAGCTAAATTCTGCGGTACATATATACCTATAGTCAACGGGAGAAGAGTTTCTGGAAGCAGAAGTTGAAGAAGTCAGATAGAGGAAGAGAGAGAGAGGAGCCGGGAGCAAGTTTTTCTTTTGCTCCGAGTCTGTGATAAAACACCTACCACCTAGGGAGTGCGCGCGCGCGAGAACTGCACACAAACATCATCGGCGTTCATTCATCTCGATCATCTCTAATCGTACGCGTTGTTGTTCTTCGCGCGATCTTGACGAGACACACCATCCCCACCCGGCAAGTGAGCGGCAGAAAGAGGACGACGACGACGACGACGCGCATCAAACCTACGACTAGATAGGCTTTATAATATTTATTTCAATCTGTGATATACACCTACATTACTGATATTAGCAGAGGCTCACATCGGATAGTTGTAGTTGGTCGCCCTGGAGAGCTGGCCAACAGAGAGTACATTATATTATATATACATACTACTACCACGGCAGGAAGAGTCCAACTAGATATCAGTACCTAGTGCATAGGCGTTTTTGTATATACGACTGACTCTTTTTTACGATTATTACGATATATATTATATACCGGTGCGATATCAAGTGCGCGTTACGCGGCGGCACTGACAAGAGAGAGAGAATATTATTATATACATATATATACATACACACACACACATAGAGGATATTTCCGAGCGATTCCGTGTGATCATCGAGAGAAAGAGAGTGTGAGATACAAAGTCATCGATAGCCACCTTCATATTTCTATACATACACACCGTACACCGATTTTTCATCAAAGAAAAAACCAGCAGCAAAATGGTGGAGAAGATATTGGAGGAACGCGAGGACGAGCAGCAACAGCGGAGTCAGGAGAGCAGCAGAGGTGAGCATCGACTTGCGATATTTTTGCAGTGCAATATACACGTAATAATCCATAAATCATGTTAGAGACGCCGGGCGACCATTGTGCGTGTAAACACATTAGCTGTCGTAAATCCTAGCCGTGTCAATAACAGTAGTTCGGGATGAAGAGGCCAAGTGTTTGCGGATCTCGTATAATCTTTGAGACAAGAGGACCGGCTGCCGGTAGCCGGTGTCGAATAGCCGCGTGCTAAGTCGTTAGCAATAGCCGAGAAAGCCCGGCCATAAACACTTTGTCCTCCCCTCCCTGCTGGTTGCCGGTATCCCGCAGTCTTTCTTTCGCCTCGCTCATCACTTACCTGACGCGGTTTCTCATTTATGGTACTCGATTCGGAGTGCGACGTAAGATCGCACAAGCACACGCCACGTCAGCGCTCCTCTCGGAGATCCACCTTTGCATCAGTATCGCGCTCCTCTCCATACCCCCCTGTTGCTTCCCTCAGTTCTGTCCCGGTTGCCATGGTCGCTTCCCCCGCTCGCGTCGAGTTTGCTTTTTTCCCTTTTTCTTTGTCTCCGTGCGCCGATAGTACTTTTGCACAACTACAGACGCGCCCCTCGGTTTGCACCGTATATCTATCTGCTCATACTTTTCGCGACGCCTCTGATGATTAGCTAATAGTTCGCTCTCGCCGTGACCTTTTTTCTCAGAGCCGCTCTCTAAATAAACACGGCGACAATGACATTGTTCCGTGATAAACACACGCACACACACAGAGTGACGCAACCAAACTCGTACAAAAATAATTGTAGTTAGAATGCAGATGGAAGCTTATTTGATTCGAAATGTAGCTAGAAATGATCGTCTAGTACCACCGTCGTCGTTGGCAACGCCGAGCGGATTATTTTCGGGGGGTGAAGTGGGTTAGTAGTAGTAGTTTGCGACTGGCGCTTTTTGCGCGTGCAGATATCTCTCTCCCTGCTGCCTCTCAGTCTCTATATGTGCGTGGCTTTGCACATTCTCAAAAGCGCGTATATAGCGAACAAAGGACAAAGGGAGAGCGAGAGAGAGAGAGCACACTCCCATACGTATACGGGCAGCACGACTCGAAGGGGAGTCTCTGCCTTTTAAAGGGACAAAGAGCTCTCTCCCACTTTATTCCTCTTTTTTCCATGCGCGCGAGCGTTACACACTCGGGATATACCATGCATGTGTATTTCGGAGCCGGCTGCTGCCATCGCACGAGCGCTTCTTTGTCTGGGCGCTCTGATATAGCCGTTCCTGCTTGCGCGTGAGGTAATCGACGAGCGGCCCCGCAGATTGTTTCGTTCATGTCCTGTTATTCTCGGCTGTTGTAATTGTTGAGAGAGAGAGCACTATTTTCCTCCCTCTCGCGCGCGCCGAGATCCGTAAGATGTTTACCGCACCTCGCACCTCTAATCGCGCAGTCCATAAATTTTCTTAATCGTCGTCGTTGCATAAAAATGATCGTTGAATATAGTTAGGAGCGAAAATCAAGGCTCTCTTACGGAGTAAAAAAAGAAAAACTGTTACGCATCGTTGTTCTCAGAAGAAGCAGCGCGTATAACTGAATATATCCATACGGCTATCCTCGCTTCGAGCAATTTTGCAAAACAACAAGCGGTACAATTTGCAATTGCAGAGAGTTCGCGCGATACATCAAGGTTCTTTTTACCAAAACAGCGCTTTACCCGCGCCGAGTATAAAGCGTATTTTGCAAAAACTAATCAATTAAGCAAGCGGCGGCAGAGAGCTAAAATACTCTTTCGCTCGCGTAACGCGCAACTTGTACAACAAACTCAGAGTGTATAATACACCTCGAGTCTCGGCAAACTTTGACATTAGCCGACTTTGAACTTTGTCGAGCTACTTCCATAAATAAATAAATGAATCCCGGTCGCTCGCGCGCGTATAAAAAAGAGAGTAGCGAGCAAAGATGAGGCGCGATAATATCACGTACGCAGATTATTTTATACACAGCGCGGCATCAGTATAAGCTGGGTATCGATCGCTTCCGCGCTGTGTGTGTATGTGTGCGCGCTCGATACACCCCCTACTCGTCCGTGAGGCAGCTCGCGCGCGAGCTCAAGGTCACGAGAGGCAAGCGAGAGAGATAGAGAGAAATGCGCGCAACCCTATCTCTCCCTCGCTCGTTCTCCCCCTCGCCATGACCCAGTACTAGCTATAGGTATATTATAATGTAGAGCTCGCTGCGCGGCTATAAGTCCAGCTGATGGCGAGTCGCCGCATCTTTGCGTGGATCGAGCAAACAGTTTTTAAACTCTGCTGATGCAGCATTGACGCAGCTGTTATCGGCCGCGCGCGATATAATGACGACGGTTATCAGGCGTTTTATATATGCACAAACGCCTTGGGAAGGGTCATCGGGTATTATCGGAACGGATTGATAGCTCCCTCTCGAACGCTTCATCATATAGGCCGGAATTGAAAAATCACGCGGTCATTTGGTGAATATACAGCAATGATGTACCGTTGCGCGAATATATGCTTTGGAAAGCGGCTCTCAAAACTTCGATTCCCAGGTCAAACTCGAAGAAAGAGATATATCCCCCGTCGCTGCTGCTGCTGCTGCTGCTGCATACTGCGTGATAGGCTGTATGTATATGAAGAACCGGTCGCGCCTCGTCGATAATGGGATGCTGTGCATGTGCGGCCATTGTTTTATTGTTTCGCCGCCGAAACGAGATCGGAAGCCGCCGCTGCTCTCGATTTTACCGTAAACCCCCTCGCGCTTCGCGGGAAAACGTCTCTGTATTAGCATATTCGACGCGCAATAGCGGACGTCGGACTTTGTAGCTTCGCGTAGCTAGCCGTATATGAAAGTCAAATTTCTTGTATATGTATACATCTCTTCGAAGAGCAAACGGAAAATCAATCACCCGATACATAAGAAAAACTCGGCTGCAGTGAAGCGCCGCGCTTATAAATAACGCCGTATCGCGTGGGCGAGCGAAATTAGACGGGCCGCTATCAGTCGGTCTAATTAGCGCGAAATACGAATTTGTAGAAAAAGCAGCGCCACGGTAATTGGGTCCAGGTTGATAAATAGGAAAACTCCTCCTCCTCCGATGATGGCATGACAAGCGAGGATAAACGACATAATCCCACACGTGTGTCCGCGGCAAAAAAGGAGCGCATAGTAAAAAAGGAGCATAGTCCCAGAGAGCGCATTACACACATATATTATACATACATACGTATACGAGCTCCGTGAGATGGCGACCGCTCGCTCGCTCCTTTTCTGTGTCAGTCAATGAACTCAGTGCCGCCGCGTTCACGCGAACGCAAAAATACATTCTCTCGCGATCGCTTTTCTAGCGCGCGTCCGAATTTTCGACGACGACAGCGACGCGCGCGCTTGTTAAAGTTTCGATATTCGCTCATTCGAAAATAACAGACGCACGCGTTTCGGCCTTATTCGCACTCCTCTGTGTTACGTAAGGTTTATTCACACCGTCACGTGAGCGCGCGCGCGACTATAGCTCCTCTGTATATGATTATAATGTAGTGAGAATCTTCGGGAAATCCGCTCACGCCACTGGCCTCCTTTTTCTCTTACCGCGCTCAATTACTCCCCCGCGCAAGCGTTTTCACGACGTGGGCCGATAGAGCGGGGTCACTTCTCTCTCCGCGCGCGATTGACGGCCTCGTATATCATATATCATGTGCTCCCATGATTTGTTTTCTCTGAATTGCAAATGCAGTCCTCGCGAGTTATAAGCTTAAATCAATCTCGCGTTTATTATTACCATTACACACCAGCTATGAAGCTTTACAAATAGAGTCGGGCTGTAACGAGGCTCGGAATCGGGCCAAACGGTGAAAGTAAGCTCCCGTATAAATCTCTCGCTTCGACGTCGACGCCACGCATTCAAATCGGAAAGCAAAAAAAAATAAAGAAGCACCGAGAGCGGTTGACGATACCGCGCGAGAGCTCTCTTCGCGATCGCGTAGGCGGTCGCCACAACAAACATGAAAATATATGTGTACGTCAATGCCGGAAGTCTGCAACTCACTCGATAAAAGCAGCAAAACGGGACTGTCACCTCGAGCGTAGAGTAGCTAAATAATATCCTGCTTAATTGCGGGTTGAGAGAGATAGATATATAGAGAGCGCGTAGGCGCGACTGCAGCTCTGATTTTACGACCGAGAGACTTGATTTACGAGATCGTCGTGTGTGAAAGACAATGGAGGAATATAGGGATATACTATAACTTCTCGATGCGTCGTCGCGACTCGATCTGCATCCGATTCACATTCAAAAAGCGAACTAGTTCTACTTGATGCCGTAAAAGTTATATACAAATCGATTAATTAACAGTCACGAATGCACCTAGATAGCAATCTCGCGATAAACAGGTTAATTCTGCCTTCTTAACTTATCGCACTGCTGCTAATCTGAGAGAAATATCATCCTCGCGTGATGAAGATTAGAGTCGGATGCACGGCAGATGCATCAGTGCGTGCGTTATTGAGATAAACAACAATACCTGTGGCGCCGTGTAGATAACTTTTTCTGCACTGCGGTTGACAAAGCCGTAATACATCTCGTTATCGTCTTGTAGCCACGAGAGAGAGATAGACTTTTTAATTTGTTTTTTAATTCTATGCATGTACGCATATATTTTTCATTCCTCAAATACTGCGAGTTCTTGGAATTAATCTCGAGATGCGCGATATACACAAGGCACAGCAGCAGTGACAAGGAACTCATTGAAAGCGAGAGCAAAAAAGACCTACAAAAAGAGAATGAAGCTCGAACCCATTGAATCCTCGAGAGAGAGAGAGAGAGATAGGTATATAGACCTCGCATAGAAAAGCGAAAGAGCGGAAGCTTGCGTTGTATTACGTTACCGAGAAAAGAAGACGCGGACAAAAAAATATGAAAGGGAGCCCTGCCGCCGTACTACGAGCCGAGAAAAACATCCCTTTCCAATTATAGCAGCAGTTGTACTTTCTCGTGAACGTAAACAACATATGTGTGTACCAAATATAGTTGGGAGAATTTTCGAGATGCTTTCGGATATAACGATTTTCTGTCGCACACACTCCAACGATCGATCGCTGTGATACGTATTCATTTTTTTACCTTTCTGGTGCGCTTTGTTTATTGCAACCAAGGGTCGTGGCTCATTTAGGCTCCACGTGTTTCGCCGGGAGCTTCCGAAAATTCCGTTTCTCATCTGAGCAACAGGCTGGGACAGGCTTTTCCCCATCCGAGCCCTACCCCAACGATACTCTGTTGCACATCTACAACAAGTCTCGTCGTCAGCAAGGGCACGAGGCTCATTGTGGTCGTGGAAAATCTCGGGGTGACTCCCATTGACGAGGGATGTAGGCCACTCGAAAGGTCACATTTTCCCCTGCTTCTCGGAAATTTTCACGGGGGTAGGGAATCATCGAAGCGAGAGCGAGGAGAATTCATTTTCCGGGATGAGGTTTCTATTGGAAATCCGGGTTTTAAATTTTTATTACTTTTCCGGGAAAAATCGAGACGCTTTCCGAACGAGTCTCATTTACAATATGTGTATATATCAATATGTTTGAGAACCGCAAACAATGCATACCGCGTATAGGAGAAAGCAAGAAAATAAAAATATTTTGTTTACCTTCTAATATTTGCTCGACTATATTTATAGTACGGTAGCGCGCGTTTATTCGAACGCTCTGTTTACCCTGATAAAAGCGACATTTTTTCTCATCGCGATTCCAACTTTTTTCCTCTTTGCAGCAGCAGCCGCGGTGACCGCGACACGCTCATTAAGTCCATTACCTCATTCAACGAGTGCACGCATTCTGAATGCGCATAATTGACACGCGGACAATTGTCGTCAATTAATGCCCATCGTTCGTCTTTTTTTCCTGCATATTTTCCCCACGCGCTGCGCCGTGCAAATATTTGTCCCGACCCACTGTGAAAATATAGAAAATAAGAGAAAAATCGTCGTTGCATGATGTTATAAACTAGAGAGCGTCGTGCTTTCCCGGTATCCGAGCAGAGAAAAAAAAGCTCTCGCACAAAGGCGATCCGTTGAAAAGGGAAGCAGCGCATATCAAACGTTGCAAACGGTCTCTCTCTGGCGTAGAGCCGAACACCTGCCGTTGACTCGGTTTCGGGTCGACTCGCGTCGACCTTCCCTTGGAAATCCTCGAAGGCCTGTGTATTACAGGTATATACTATACCGCGATATATATCCCCTCGGGATGTTTTTGATAACTTCTTTGTTTTGCTTTTAAGGAGAAACTTCTGAATTAGGATTTTGGTCCGCACCGGCGCGCGATGATTAAGAGCCGTTAAAATCTGCACAACAGATTATTTACAAGGGACAAGGCGCGTTTATTATTATCACGGGACACGATCGCCAGTGCAACCGTTCGCAAGAGTAGAGAGAGGCCGGACGGGTGCGGCGGCTGTTGCACTTTCCGCCTCTGCAGCTCTCGAGGCTTTTCTAACGGTCGAACAGCGGCTGCTGTTGTTGGACACGTCATATCAACCTCGTCCCAGCCCCCACTCCTTTTGATCGCTGCTATGCTCCGCATTATTGCTTGTTATTGCCGCCGGTTCAAACGGAGAGTTAACCCTAATCTGTGGGAACTGATAAAAATTCTCATCGGTGATCCAAGTCGATTATTACCCTGGAGGAAATCGAGAGAAAATCGTCTAATTTTCAAATGACGTTATGTCTCGACTTCTTTTTACAGGCTGCACGAGAGATGGAAAACAATAATTACAGCTGAGGTTGCGGATTGCAGAGTGCGTCAGCGCAGTTTTTTTTGCTATACTGATAAGCGCCGACTACAATCAAAGAGTCTCTCCGAGACTTATCTGCCTTATTCGTATTTTTCTCCACATATACTTATCTGACATCTGATGCATATATGTATATAGAAAGAGCGTCGTTGCGTAACGGCCGCATCAGAGAAAAGTCGCGCTGATAATAAGAGCGATAAAATTATTTACCAACAAAAACATGTATCGCACGACTCGCGATCGCAAACAGAATGTAGGTCTGCGACGAAAATAAATCATCCCACTCGATTGATTTATGCGAATCGAAATCGCGAGTCTAGCGATTTTCAGAGAGAGACACGTGACGCGCTCGAGTTTCGAGCGAGCTCTCTCCATATTCATTTGCTGATGGAGCCATGTCGAGAGTTGTTTCGCATGCATTTGATATTCCCAGATTTACATATTGCCAATTTCGGCGATTCCGACAGAGCGTGCGAACGACCATAGCACTTTACATGCATAATACAGTATATAAAGCATATAAATTATATATAGTTATAATCGTATTTTCTGGGCGGCAGCATCGGAGGAGATAATTTATCTGGCGGTTAGCCTCGAGAATCTGACTAAAGTCTGCTTTTTCTTTGTGCCGTTGCAGGTGACGCTGGCTGTCGGGGTGATGTGACCTCGTCGGGGGAGACGATGTCGGCGGTACAGGCGCGCCAGGAGGAGGCCCGTCGCAAGAGGCGCAAGAAGAAGCGCTCATCGGGATCGTCACTCGTCTCGTCTTGCTTCCAAGGTAAGCTCTCCTTTTCCATATACACAAAAAAAAAAAAAAACAAACAAAATTCAGGAATCCGGAAGCAGGAAATACCACGGAGTCTATTTTCGAGAACTCTGGAGTTCCGGACAGTCGTGCTTTTGTTGCCGCAATTACATTAACGGCTGTATAATGCAAAGTAAAATCGACGCGAAAATAGCGACGGCAAAAACTTCCAAGTTGGCTGCCGCGCGCGTCGTTTGATCGCAGTAGTATAGGTATAGCTATAGCGCGCTCGTGGATGCTTCTAGAACGTTCTCTGCTGGCGCTCGATCCATACCGGCGGTGGTATACGATATAGCGCGCAGCTGCATAGAGTTCAGCGGCTCCTCGGCCTCGACTCTATATACTCTCTCGCAGTTGCATCATAGTCGCTTGTATACGTAGTATATACCTGAACACACGCGAGAAGCCCTATACTACTTAGAAGAGACTGGACGCGACGCTCTAAATCTCGCCCCCGGATTTTTCCCGCCCCGACGCTCTTGGAATTTTTCGTTCCCAACTGACCGTTTGCGGTCAACCGCTTTTTCGTATGGATTCCTTAAGGGCGTCGACAATAATATTTTGGTCACATACTATACATCGCATATACGCGAGAAGAGGAAAAAGCAGCCAACGACGATAATATAAAGCTCTGCATCGAGTATATAGTAAACGAGGTCGCATCGCCGCCGGCGGCGATGACATATTCCGCGCGACGAGACAAAAGCAAAAAGCGCGCGAGTTTCACCTTGCGCCGATAGCCCAAAAGTCCTTCCTAACGTACGTTTACACCGCGGGTTAAAAATAAACGGACTTGTATATATACGTATAGCTGCGCGAAGCTCTCAGCGCGTTCTTTGTTCCTATACGACGATCTTTTTTTCATGTCGCGCGCATCTCGCACACTCTGTCCTTCGCGCTCGCGCGACTCATTCAAACTCTCACGGCGGCGTGTTGTGGTAGTACACACATCCTTGCGAGCGATGCTTCCGCGTTCTGCTGCTTCGTGCAAGTTCAACTGCAGCGGGAAGGAAGTGTGTGCGTTTGCTCGCCTTTATTTTCGCGATACACCGCGCTATGACTCAGCAGCTCGATTTATGGCTGCTCGCTCGAGATTATGATTTTTTTTTTCTCTCTATACTCTTTAAGCGCGTTATTGATCCAATTTATATTTGTTCCGCACGCCAACGTTTACGGGGCACTCGATAAATAAAGCTCTATTTATAGGACGCGTCCGACGCTCCAGATTCTATATGCGGCTGCAGAGCCATTTGATTTTCTTGGCGGTAAACGCACACACACACACGTACGCGCGCGTATATTTGAATGGAGAGAAAGTACACATTATCCGCCCACCGCTAAAGTTTCTAAAACACAAACCCTCTCTCGACATTACAGCTATATACATGAGCAGCGGAAGAAAGAAAGAAAGAAGTGCCAAGCTAATAGCGGGTATATACTTCATCTCCTATAAACAAACGATCGATATTTTTAGCCGCCTATATGCATCATGCATCCATTTATCCCTCGCGGCGTAATGATTAGGCCGGCGCTTCCGCGCAGACGCGTGTGACGTGTATATACGCGCCCACGCGAATCAGCAGCAGTGCGAAAGTGCAGCTCCTAAATCGCGACGTTGCCAAGTCACTCGCGGAGAGTAGAAAGTCTTGTTTTTTCGCTTGCCCGCGAGAGAGAGCATTGCGGGCGCCGCTGCAGCTGCTGATGTTGGCTTTTTTCGCGCGGCGATGAGAGCAGCGGCGGATAAGACAGTCCACGTTCCTGGCGCGTCATTTTTCAGCGATATAACAATGATCGTATAAAGACGCGTACGTGATAGAGAATTTCATTGAGATCGAGGGTGATTTATCGTAAAGTAAATATCCCTTCGATATAAAAACACGACTCTCGCGCGTAACCCAGAAAAAAAGGGTCGAAGGAGAGGAAAAGGAAGGAGCGAAGCCGTCGAGGGCATGTAATAAAAGAAAAAACAGGAAGGGCCGCGTTTACGTGCCAAAGCCGTCATCATCAGAGAGACTGTAGCGTGGAAGCAGCGGAGAAAGAGGAGAGAAGGAGAGTCTGCGCAGAACCGCGAGGCTAACCTTGACATTGCAGGCTGCTATATATATGCACTATACAGTATACATGTATACTCAAACTACTCCAGCTCCGTCCGACTCTCTCCCCCCTGCGTAAACACGCGTGTATGCAGCACGACGTGTCCGACACAATCCTTTTAATTAGACTCGGCTGCCTATAACACTGCTGAATTCCGACGAGTTATTACTCTTCGTCGGAGGCGGCTTTTTCGAACAACTGCTGGAAAGTTTCTTTTCGAGTAAAAGCTTCGTGCAGCTGCGGTGCAACTTTCTAACCGATTTGCTAAGTACCAGCATTCGCGGCAGAGCGAGAGAGACTGCAATAGATCGGCGCGAAATTTACATATTCGACAATAATCAGCTGCTTTTCTCTCTCTCGTCGGGGACGAACAAGATGACGGTCGATTAATTATTTGCAAGAAAGTGCATACCTATACGAATCCGATGGAGTAAAACTTTCCTCTCGCGCGCACGCATGTGCGATGCAGCTGCAGCAGATTGTCACTCGCGAGTCGTCACGTGCTCGTCGAATAACTTTCACTATTAAAATTTAAAGTATATATGTCTTGTAGAGAGAGTGTAACGGAGACGCTAATTCTTTTTCAGAACTGTACAAGCTGACGGGCGAGGTGTTGGGCGAGGGCGCGTACGCCTCGGTGCAGACGTGCGCCAGTCTCTACACGGACCTCGAGTACGCCGTCAAGATCATCGAGAAGATCCCGGGGCACGCGCGGGAGCGCGTCTTCAAGGAGGTCGAGACCTTCCACCACTGTCAGGGCCACCCCAACATCATCCAGCTGATCGAGTTCTTCGAGGACGACGAGCGCTTCTACCTCGTCTTCGAGAAGATCAACGGCGGTCAGCTGCTCAACCGCATCCAGGAGCGCGTGCACTTCAGCGAGCGCGAGGCCAGTCAGATCGTCGGAGAGATCGCCAGCGCGCTCAAGTTCCTGCATAAGAAGGGTAAATATAAAGTTCGTTGCGCATTTCTGCTGCATTTGAAATTGAATATACTGATCGTCTCTCGTTCCTCCTTGTTTCAGGCATCGCACACCGAGACCTCAAGCCCGAAAACATCCTGTGCGTGCACCCGGACAAGCTGACGCCCATCAAGATCTGCGATTTCGACCTGGGCTCCGGCATCAAGTTCAACAACACCGCGTCTTCGCCCCTGGCGACTCCCCAGCTACTGACGCCGGTGGGCAGCGCCGAGTTCATGGCGCCAGAGGTCGTCGAGGCCTTCATCGGAGAGGCCAACTACTACGACAAGCGCTGCGATCTCTGGAGCCTCGGCGTCATCATGTACATCCTGCTCTGTGGCTATCCGCCCTTCTACGGCAACTGCGGCACCAACTGCGGCTGGGAGCGCGGCGAAAACTGCCGCGCCTGCCAGCAGATGCTCTTCACCAGCATTCAGGGGGGCAAGTACGAGTTCCCCGACGCCGAGTGGGCCTGCATCTCCAAGGAGGCAAAGGATCTCATCAAGGGCCTGCTTGTCAAGCAGGCCTGCCAGCGCCTCAGCGCAGAGTGCGTTCTCGCCCATCCCTGGATCAACCCGGGGCCCGCGGCTGGGGAGACTGCCAACCGTCCCCTCGCCACTCCTCAGACCATTAGGTGAGTTGCCTCTTTCTCTCACTTTCGTCTCCTTCTCTGCCGCTACGCCTGTAGTCCGCAACTAACAATATTCATGTCTTCAGAAGGAACAACTCGGCCCGAGAGCTGTCCGTCTTCGCTGAATCGGCCATGGCCGTGAATCGCGTCGTGCTGCAGCACTTCTCGGTAAACCTCGAGGAGCTGCTGGAGAACCGTGAGCCGCGCTTGTCGACATCCTCCACCGACGACGATAACCATCCCTACGGCCATATGTCGGATTCGAGCAGCGAACTCTCGGAGAGCCACTCATCCGGCGAGTTCGAGCAGCACTCGGCGGGCTACACCCGCTCCAAGTCGCAGACGCGGGAGAGCGAGTATGCCTCTTCGGGCAAGATCGGCATCGTCGGCAAGTCCCGCTTCATGGACAGCGACCCGCTCAATCTGTTCGGGCTGTCGCCCCCGAGCGAGAGCCGTCTGATGCAGCGCCGTCTCAAGGCGCGCTCCGATCTGCTGCAGCGCCAGAGTGCACCCATCGTCGCCTCACCAAGTGGCTGAACAGGAGGCGCGCGAATGAAACCTGCTGCGCCTCTCTCCGGCACCGCCTTTCATCGAGCTGCTCTTCAATCACCATCGTTCGCCGTTATTTTTCATCGCCACCGCCGTCGCTGCTGCTGCTGCCCCTGCTGTTGATGTCGACGTTCCGGAATGAACGATTCCCGAGTTTTCCACCAAACAGCTCTCACGTTTGAGACGCCACAACTAGGAAACGTTCATCCCTGACTCCTGTAAGCATTGTACAGCTGCAGCCGTGTACTTTTTATGGACACACACACACACACACTCACACACACACATGTACACACTTACGCGTACATCCTACAGACGTTGTATGTAGAAGCGAGGACACTGCACTCAATGGGATATGCATTGACAGTTGACCGAATCGATTGATCTGTGAGTTTGCTATTGTGCAACGTGTTTGCATGGCTCGTCGTATGACGAGTCCTTTGTGCCATGCGTAGTTTTCTTTCTGAAAGGAAGCATACCTATGCTTCATGTTTGTTTTTGTACGGTATGATTGGTATTTTCGACGACTGTCGAAGCACCGTCCGATCAGTTTGGCTTTATTCATACGCACTGGTTAATTCAAGTTGATTTTTTATATTGCTTGTATTTGGATACACGTAACTTTTGATCAATTTTTCTTTTGTTTATTAACTTTTTTCAAATTGTGCGTAAATTATGCACTTTTTTGGATTTGCCTCGAGCAGACGACGAGCAACGAGGTATGGTAGAGGAAGATGCCATCCGGTAACTTTTCTCGATGCCTACCTCATAAGCTCTAATGTGACTCGTGAAATCCATTTGAAATCAATTTACTTGTTCAATTGAGTTTATTTTTGTTTCAATCAAAATTATTAAAACGTTGAAAGACGTGTGCAGTGTCCTCCTCAGTGCATCGGTATAATTGTACAGATTGCTCATTAGAATCGTAAGGTTTAGCTGTAGATCGTAAGAGTCTTGATAAAAATAACAAATTTTTAATGAACGGCAAATAATTATAAAGTGAAGTTATATCGCAGAAAAGACAGATTTATCAGACCATCTTCTTTACAAGTGCTTAAAGAGTTTAAGATATAAAAAAAATCATTGTAGCGCGTAGTGCTTAAAGGAATAATTCACATCGCGTGAAGTCCTTTAAAATTTGTACCTGTGTTGTAAGCGAATTAGGCGGGAGGAAGAAGATATTACGAGATTAATGAAACGGGTTTTCGACAAGAAATCGTATGCTTGAGAAAAATATTTACAATTTAGTCTGCATATATGGTACAGCATTATTATTGAAAATCTTTGCTTTCTTATTCATTTTATTTGTGGATTCAATCAGATTCAGTAATAATTTTCTGTCATATCAGAAAAATAAGTCTAAATCAGATATTTTTTTTATATTATTATATTTTAAAAATTATTTTTTTTTTGCGATTTGTATCGGTTATCTGAATTCACTCTTCTTCCCGTAAATTTTGTAAAAGTTGGCAATTACTTTTAAGTGTTTTTTCCCTTTTTTATTGGTTATTTCTATAATAGTTTTGTCAAATTTTACTGTTATAAGAGATATCGGGGATATTTGTGATTATTTTCCTTCTAATCGTTTTCGGACAGGATACGCCAATTTTATAATTAAATTACAAAATACGCAATCAGTTGATTTAGTTATCGCGAAAGGTTTTCAAAAAACTGTTACGATTTCACGCGGTTGTCTGCGATCGTTGCGTTCACATGTCTTGACAATTTTTAGTAACGTACCGACGTAGAATTGAAGCCTATTTCTGGTTTTGTAGATTGTAACAATAACGCGGATTCTCTCAAGGTATATTCGTCATATTCTATCTTGGCACGAATGAGTTTGCAATATTAACAGTATTTCTTTATATTAATGTTCGTCTACCGAAAACGAATACGCTTGTATTACAAAACAAATTTTCGTAAAATCTTTGGATTTGACTTTGGCGAAATATCTTTGATGAGAATCCGTAAAATATACTAGTGTACATAAAAGTTATTACACTATAGAAAAGATGTGCAGAGTAAATATTATAATGTCTGGACCCGAGCGAAGGAAAAGTAAAAAAAAATAAAAATAAAAATAAAAATAAAAAAAAAAGCCAATTTATAGCCCCCGGTGGTCTTTTAAACTCTTCAATTCACGCCAAAATACGATTGTAACGATGTTTCTCCGTGCCAGTGTTATTATCACTTTCTGTTTTTTCCAACACAATAACTAAAGAGAAAAAAATTCGCCAACTCTCGGAGAGACATCGCTCGTACGCTCTGATAACAATGTAAATAGCGCGTTTTAAATCTTCTTTGCTAATGCACTATAATAACAGATGGCCACAGCGCAAGTGATATAAGCGGTATATCGTGCAAGGCGAGTGTACGCATGATAAGGCGACAAACAGAAAATAATGAAAACGTAATTTCGTCCAGACGCTGGCGCGGATGAAAAAAAATTCAGTCGCTTTTTTTTAGTTTTTCGTTTCTTCATCCTCTACATCTTTATTTTTTCCGTACTCACGATTAAAGTCATTTTAGACTTATACAAAGAGCGCATGAAGATTGGAGTGATTGCAAATTGCGTGTGTTGTGTAAATAAACGGACAGTGAGAGAGTAAGAGAGGCGAAATAAGATATAAAAAACACAGTGAGAAAAGGACGACTAGCTAGTAAGACGAGTAAGCGTTCTGTATTGTATGAATACGAAAAACCACAAAATGGCCATAATACGTGATTGACGCACGCGGGGCGCGGCGAGTGAATGACTTGAATATCTGATATTGCTGGAGTAAATGACGCGAGCGACAAATGTTTAAAGAAATCTAACTATTAGTTTGTAAGCGAATTGTAAAAGATACGCCACAACGGCTGCTAAGCGTGAATGTGCGAAATCAAATGTGATTGAACGTCTGCGTGTGTACGTATACATTTAAGCGTTCGAATGCGAAGAGAAAGAGAACATGAAATTTTATTTCGGCAACTTTTTCTCTAGCGCCGCTGCGATCGTCAGTTTGTTGAACGATCGTACACGAAAAATCCATCATTTGTAATTAAAACGATTTTGACTGTAAAAGTTTAACGATGCTACAAAATGCAGTTTTAAAAACTTTCCATGTTATGGTATGTTCTGGAGTTGACTCTCATTGTAATTCGAGCGCAGATAAACAAAAATTGAACGGTATTATAACTTGGCGCTAATAAGAGCAGTGAGAAGAATTAATAAACTAGCGCAGCGGCAGTTTATACACACATGTACGCGTAGAGAGATCGCTCTTTCTCTCTTCGATTCGCGAAGCAAAAATATTAATTAATGAAGGGTAAAACATGCAAGATTACTTCCGTCGTTGAGCCAGCTGCCAAAGTACGCGGGCTCGAAGGGAGAGAGAGTGAGATTTTCGTTACTTTTTTAAAAAGCAAGCTAAAAAATGTCCAAAAAAAAAAAAATAAAAAAAATCACGAATCTTTTAAATTGACTTTAAATCTTTTCTTTTGAACAAATTCTTCATTAACCTGCACTTCTTAAGACAACAAATTTTTCGACCCTCATGATTGAAGGAAACTGTCATTTTGGGCCTTTGATATTACGTATTATTGGTTATCTACAAAAAGGTTTATACGATATAACATAAGGAGGAAAGTAAAAATAAAAGATAATTTTTACATTGTTTATCGAACATCATGAAAAATCGTCTTTGTAAATAAGCCTCATCTAAGGAGACAAATTTAGCTCATGACATAAATATCATGTTAAACGTGAGTATCAGTGTGAACGAATATAAGAACAGAGTTAAAAAAAACAAAAAAAAAAAAAAAAAAAACACAAAATAAGTATCATCCATTAGAGTTAAAATAGTGCCTAGATTAGGACTAGGCGCAATAAGTAGTTGATGCTGTCCTCAATCGACCAAAGTCCCTTTCGCCTTTAATTTTTCCCTTCTTCTTCATCTCCATCGCCCCATTTTCGCAAATGACGAGAGTCACTGATTAAGAATAGAACCATCACAAAGGAAAAAATTTCTCTAAAGAGAAAAGACGAAGCGAAGATATTTTGTATCATTTATACGTCCATCGATTGTGTCGGTGCGTTCGTATGTATTTGCATAGGTATTACAATCTCGATGCTTCTGTATGAGCAAGGAAAAAGCGACAAACAACGTAATGAACGAGGAAAAGCGAAAGAGAGGAGTTTTAAAATCAGACTTCGTTGTTTCGATTCCGTGGAACGATCGCTTTTTCCGCATACTTTAATACAAACGAGGCCTTGAGGCTTAAGGTTCCGTCTTGCATTTCTTTACTTCATTTGCGATGTTTATTTTGACTTTTCTTTCGTAAAAGTTGAAATAATTAGACGAAGCAGCAAGTGAGTGAGTGCTTGTAGAGCTGGTCTGTATAAGAGAGCGACTACCGATGATGAGACTTTCCTCGTCCCGAACGACGAAAGGCATTTTATTTTTATATTCGTTAACTGAAGGAGGGAGTGAACAACGTGTATAAAGAGAGAAACGATATATAATGTGTAAATAATTTTTATTTCGAATTCACCGTTTTATTTTGCCTATTCATTTCGAAGACTTTCGAATACCGGCTTTCCAAGCAAATTACTTTTTTCCAATAATTACTTCGCTATCATTGATTGGCGCGACAAGTTCGCAGTATTTTATGAATGCATTTATAAACAAAAAAAATCATTAAGTGAATGCGTGCGAGCCAATGTTTATTGTTTCACCTCTGAGTTTGTCTTTGCAAACGAAGACACAAAACGGAAAGCTGGTATGTCATTTGCAAAACAAGCACGAACGAAGAAGAACATGCGTTACGTAATGTGCATTAGCCTGTAGCGAAACATATGCAAAATGTTGAGACTGGATCGTGAACGTACAAACTTTGTTATAAACCTTGATAGCGATTAAAGGAAAACAAATATGAGATACGAGAAAGCTTTTATGAAAGTTATCTAAATTTGAGCAATCGATCTTGAAAAGTATCTCCATTGAATCGCTCCAGTGTCCACAAAATTGAATCGGTATTATAATAGCATCGCTGAGTATGCTTGTCTTTTTGCTCAAGCTTAGAAAATTTTTATTAACCACGTATAATCAGCGAGCGAGAAAATTTATATCTATATACGTTACATTTCCATTGAATGATTGAGAATACACGAGGGAGTGGAGAAAAGCGATAATGCGAACAAATATACTTAGTTTCCTTCGGAAACTTTTTCACAATTAAGTTGCACCACGATAATACCATGACATGTTATTGTTTCGATCACATGCTCGATCCCTCCGTTATAACTCATAAAAAATGGTATATATAGAGCAGGCAAGATCCTAGTGTTTGATGTAGACCAGCCGAAACAAGAAAAGAGGGGAACGCTTTGTCGAAAAAAAAAATCCAAAACTTACCTCCCGTAGCATGTAACTCTACAACATAATAATTATAATCATCGACAAAGCAAAATAACGACGAGTTCATTTCTTATGTGTATGACAGAAAACAAACAAAACGAAAACGATATGCACTGATCGGGGTATCGTTTCGTCGCCAATGAGTCTTCGCGCTTTAGTGGGCGTTGCGAGATGCGACGGATCGCAAGTGCAGCGAGGAAACGAAAGATGTACACACAACGACAGAAATGAAAAGCGAGCGAATATTGTGATTTTTTTTTCTATAGCGATGTAAGAATAAGCGAGGGTATTATATAAAGGAGACGGCTGGAGTGTGAAGCAATTCTAAAGCGGATCCGGGTCCTAGAGCGACTCATTCGTCTATTTGTTTTTTGTAGCGTATCGATTATTCTTAAAATTGCAAGTAACTTTTTTTTATCTCCTCACTGCGATAATCAAAACGTTCAAACTGTATAGATTTTGTTTTACGTAATTTCCATTGGTGGGTTGAGTAATAAAGCAATGAAATGAGAATCGCTAGGACCGGGAATCGCTCTTGCATTTTTGTAAACTGCAAACGATCGTATAACGTCGCGCTGAGTTCCGTCACAGTCGCGCAAGCGCGACGACAGTATTATACTACATTAGTATACCAATATAAAACTCAGAAATTGAGAGGGGGAGAAGAGAAAAATAACCAAAAACAGCTTTAATAAGAAAAAAATGTAACGAGCCGTCGACTTAAAATACACATGGTCTCGATATCACATTTTAAGAAAAAGAGCAGTTCGAAGAGGGTCTCTGAGCTCTTCCCTTGGCACTTCTTGTCTTCATTCTCGTGAATGACCTTAGTCCTTATACTCATCAGAAGCACAATCGACGCAACCGTTTCATCCGGCTCGTAATTTAAGTGCTGCACAAATACGAAATATGTATTATTTTAAATCTGTACCTTAAAAACTAATTGTTGATTCTACGTGTATACCACTGATGATGATGTCAAATAACTCGAAACTGTTATCAATGTTTGTTACATAATATGTCACGACGCATTTTTTAAAAAATTGAAAAGGAGCGCTCAGCCATAGCGATTTTTCATGGAGAAATTCCAGAAAAGACTACTTTACGAGATACAAGTGAGAAGAGCAAGCGAAGAGCCAAACAGCGATTACTATTTACTTTATGAAAAAGAGATTTTGTAACGTTACAGTGCCGGACTAACCATTATTAATCGTATACTTTGTTCGATTATATGCATTATTAATGGGGAGCATCGATAATAAAGTCCAGTGAAAAAGTTTAAAATCAATTGTTCTTTTATTTACGAAAACCTTTACTTGATATATTCGTCCAATTTCTATAGTTTACGAGTTTTCCGTTTTTGTTCTCAATCTTTGATAATGATAATCGTCGGAGGAAAACGGGCGAGGAGAAAAGGAGCGAAAATAAATACAACAGTAATGATCGATAGTTTGAAGAGTTTTACTTTGTTATTGTCGGATTGGACCTAAAGCGAGTCCACTGTACAAACGCGCCTTTGACATTCCTTAAATAAAGTCTATGAGTAAGAGCTCTCGCTCAGCATCGTTACCAGAAGCGAGCTGCCTTACCGGCGCTTCCGATAAGAAACTTTGCGCTGCGCAGAAAATCAATCGCCCTCTGACCCCAGCTTGATATAACAGAACAAAAATTTCGCTTTTATCGTACAGCGACATCATTACGCCAATTATAGATTCAGCGCACACACACATTCGCGCAGAAGGCGATCGAGATTCATCGTGCGCGCGTCTCCCGACTCAAAATTTTTGCGTATAATTGTGACGACGATAGCTGCGGATATAGATACACGTATATGCATATATTATATTGTTCACGAGTAAACGTAGATATTTATCAATATACATTCAATATTCGCTTATATCGTTTAGTTATTATAGCAAAGCGCAGATTTTGTAGAGAAGTTTTGGGCTGCGAGAGACGCGCAGGAGATCCGAAAACGAAAACTTGAAAAGTACACCGAGTCGCACTCAACATTCGCAACTTAACTATAATTTATACATACTTTGTTTGTTTGTTTTTTTTGTTCATAATGCGTTACAGTATTATAAGCGACATTATTATTTTCTTAAACGTTACGACGTCAACGACTTTTTCTTTTGTGATGAAGTTATTTGTACAAAGGTATACAGTGACAATTTTATCTTAGAAGACTACTACAGTGATGCTTTTAAACAAGTCGTCTCACCTATATTGCGGTTCGAGATTCATTCTTCGCATAGAAATGAACTAAACTATCGCCGCATCAATTAGCGTCCCAGTCTTTGCGAATGTTGACGAAGCTGGTTATAAGGAGAAATCCCACAGCAAAGATTGAGACAGTAGTTGATGATCTCTCCCGATTCACGACATTCACGCAATAAAGTTTCCGCTCTCGGGTCTCTGTTATAATATTGTATTGTGGTGTAGCTCGGGCCCGGTTCCGAAGTCGCATAGTCGACGACCTATAATTGGCCCAGGCCTCGTTCGCTCACGCTCACGCGCACGGGCATACAGTACAACACATGCGCGCTCGTCCAACACACACACACACTCTTGTAGCTTACGAACGAAATCTAAAAACTAATAAGGCATCGATTCGTTATAATCAATAGTTTGCTCGATAAATCGCATCAGGCGCGCGAGCGCGCAGCCGTCGAGTATAATATGTATAAATACAATTGCACAGATATACATGTATTTTGCTATATATATGCGTGTGTATGTATAAACCGTTGATTAAACGTTATTCAGTAATCGCATCACAGTGCAGCTCTCGTTTTTCATCGTTACTTTCGCAAACAACAACGCGCGCTCGGCTATGTATATATAATATTTTTTTTTCTCAACCCCTTTGGGCGCGCGGACGCCGCTCTGCAAAACAAGCAAACAAACAAACAACTCTCATAGCCCGTTTTGCCGCGAGCGACTGATTGAACTTTGTTCCTCGGATTCAATCCAATTTGTAGAAAGAAAACGAACCGATGGTAAAAATATAAGTTGCAGGTGCGAGAAAAGCCGTAAATTCGGGATATTCCGCCGAGCAAGCTCGTTTGTTTTTCCTTTTTCCCTCTTCCTAGGCATATAGCCTTATATATTGGCTCGCGCGCGCGCGCACGTATGGGCGAAAAGTTGGGATTTTTACGAGTACAACGCAGGCGGCCGCGGCCAAGTTTCGAGAATTTATACAACGCGCGGCGATCCGGATTTTCTATTTACATCGATTTCGGTCGATCGGCCGAAGTACACAGCGTCGCTAATTACCTCAGAGCTGAAAGAGTAAAGAGAGAGAGAGAGAGAGAGAGAGAGTAAGTAATATCTGTTTTAGGAAAAAGTGCAGTATCAGTAGAGTACGAGGCTCGCGTCAGTCTGGTCGTTGGCGTCTCCGTAGTCGTCGGAGGGGCTGCTGCCAGCTAGAGGCTAGCTGGGGGGGTTGGTCGGTCCGAAGAAGCCGAGGGTCTTGAGGGTGGCGGTGACCCTCGAGACGAGCTTGTCCTTGTAGCGCCAGATGGTCGTGTCGAGCACGCTGTTCTCGCGGTACTCGACGCAGGTCTTCTTGAGCGACTTGACGCAGTCGGCCCGGTAGTGCTGCAGCTGCGCGTCCTCCGTGTCTATCGGGTAGCTCGTGCAGCCGGCGCCGAGACAGGCGAGCGGGAAGTGGTTGTGGAGCGTGACCACGCGCTCCGGGTTGTGGAAGCACTTGATGTACTGGTTGGGCTTGGTGAAGTTCTTGGAGCGGTAGACGTGCTGCAGCATGTGCATGTACCTGGAAGCGAGTTTGCAAGTTCAGCTGCCTAGTGTTGCGAGATTAGGTAGTCGACTGAGAGAAGAAAAGGGAGGAGCGTACCTGGGAATGTCCTTGAAGGAGCCGTGCGAGTGCAGCAGGTCGTCGAGGAAGTAGACGTTGCGCACGTTGTAGGAGGCGCGGGTCTCGTTGCGCAGCTTGAGGGCCTTGGGCATGACGCGGGCCATGAGCTCCTGCCAGGTGGCGTCCTGCACGGGCATGATGACCTCGTCGACGTCGAGCAGGGCGATGTACTCGTACTCGTACATGTGCTTGTAGAGGCAGTCGTTGTAGGGTATCAGCTCGTTCTGGCGCTTGTGGTTGGTCTTCTTGGTGAGGTACATGTGCTGGAAGGCCGGGACGTTGGGCTGGCCGCCGGGCAGGGTGAGCGGCGTCACGTGGACCTTGCCCAGCCGCTGGTAGTGCTGGAGCACCTTGCTCACGTTCGGGTGGACCTGGAGCTCGTAGAAGAAGATCTTGTCGGCGCCGAGCAGGCCGATGAGCTCGATCCACTCGACGAGGCGCACCGAGAGGTCCTCGTGCAGGAAGTCCAGGCCCTTGACGCAGACGGCGAAGTCCTTCTTGCGCGCGGGCTTGTTGTAGGTGACGCGCAGGTTGTTGCTCGCGGTGTCGCAGCGCCGCTCGACGAGCGAGACCGAGGCCGGGGCCCCGCGGCGCCAGTGCGACTGCGGCACCTTGCACGCGATCACGTACGGCTGGTAGATGCCCTGCTTGTAGTTGCCCCACTTGCTGTACCAGATTTACTTGTAGTCGAGCACCTCGACCAGCCGCGCCTCGGGCTCGCCGTCCCACCACATCTGGCAGTAGGTCTTGACGCTCGGCTCGATCCGGTCGATCATGCCGACGATGCGCAGCGCGGGCCCGATGCGCGAGAGCTTGCGCTCGTCGTAGAACGCGCCGAAGAGCTGGAAGGTGCCGTTGCTGCTGCGCAGCGTCTGCCAGTAGACGTTGTTGAACTCGAGCTCGAAGATGCTGGGGTAGCGCGGCTGGCAGGCCTCCTTGCTGCTGCCGCCACCGCCGCCCGACTTGCCCTGGCCCTGGGCCTGGCTCTTGCTGTTGCGGCTCCAGTAGGCCAGCGGCAGGCTGGGCAGTCGCTCCTCGATCTCGCGGATGAGCTCGTCCTCGGTCCTGGCGGGTCGCCGGTCGAGCAGGGGCTCGAGCTCCAGGCCGCCGCCGCCGCCGCCGCCGGCGTTGCTCGAGGAGGTGGTGCCGAGCGTGGTGGTGGTCGACCTGGCCGAGTCGGCGGCTGCGGCCGGCTGGCGCTGCAGCAGGAAACGCGAGGCCGCGAGGCTCTGGCGCTGCAGCGGCGCCAGCAGGGGCTCGCCGTCGGAGGACGAGGCCGCCGCGTTGGGCGGCAGGAGGCTGCCCGCCTGGCCCGAGTGCCGGAACTGCACGGTCGCGATCATGAGCAGGCCCCAGGCCAGCAGGATGATCAGGGCGCGCCGGGCGCACCGCGAGCCCCCGGTCGCGCAGCTCTGCAGCATCGTTGCTCGTCGAATCTTGCCTGGCGACGCCTGACGCTGCTGCTGCTGCTGCTGGTCCTTGCTCTCACTGCAGATGCTTCTCTCGCTGCTGCTGCTGCTGCTGCTGCTGCTCACTGCGAGCAGTCTGTACTGCCCGGAGGTGGCCGCTCGCTATCTGCGCCTGAAACACAGAGAGGATTTTCTGCCATTAGTCTCACGCGTGTGCGCTCTTTTCGCCGGTCCGACCTTGACCCCCTTAGTCGGAATTCGCGAGTCGCTTGCCAAGACGCTGGCTTCCAAATTTTCGAATCGATAGAGCTCGCGCTGACGAAACCGACTGCAGCGTCGAGGTTATGAAATTGTGAAACGCAAATAAAGGAAATTAGTTGCAGGTTACGTGTGCGCGCGAACAAATTCGTTCGACCAGCGACCGAGACCAACTCGTCTGAGCGAAGGAATTTTATTCAAAAAAGTTTGTACGCTCGCGAACGATTTCGTTTTCGCTTGCTCGCGGCTCGACACGCATAGCTACGCTAATTATCATACAAGAGATAATTACACGCGGCTACACAGCCCATCTGAAAACTCGAGCCGCTCGCTGGTGAATGTGTGTGCGAGTTGCTCGGATTTGTCAGTCATTACTTTTCAAGACAAAATCGGTATATTTTCTGGTTTAGACTATTGACAGTGTTACAAGCGCGAAAGCCCAATAGAAAGATTCAGAAAAGGAGAGGAAAAAATGCGTATGCACGATGCAGTTAATGAGCAGCAAAAGTTTGCGCTAAAAAGAAACAAGAATAATAGCTGCAGTGGTAGTAAATAGCTCTGGCAGTAGCATAATACAAAAGTAAAAGAAAGCGCGCCAAAAGAAAAAGAAGAAGAAAAACTGCAGCGCGCGGGGTCGACGAAAAAGTAAAGGCGCACAGCATCGCAGAGCTCATCTGGCCGGAAACTAAGAGGAGAGCTTTATAAAATAATGCATATACGAAGAAAGTTTAAATTAAAGAGCGCCCCGCAGTTTTTAGCGCAAAAGCAGAAAATATACAGGTATATATACACACGCCAGCTGCCGCCGCCGCTGCTGCTTTACAAGTAAAGTTTGTTGCCCGGCTGTACACGCGCATACAGCGCGCTGATAATATAAAAGTAAACGCAGCCTGAATAAATTTCCAGCGGAATATCCCGAGCCCTCTAACAATGTCCAATTATTCGCAGCAATAACGGAGAGATTGAAAATCGCCTGATATACAAATGGGTCACTCGCTCGTGAATTTAAATACTCGAGAGCAGTCGTCAGCGCGCGGCGAACAACATTTTTCATTGAAAAGCCATCGAGAGCTGAGCTCGATTATTATCGGCAGCATCAAAAGCCTGCATTCGAATCATTTGTCCCGGTCAATTCGCGCTGATGAAAACGGCTTGTTTCGATAACGAAAAAATTCAAATCATTTGAAAATGTGGAAATGCTCTCGGCGCAACCTTGAATCGAAGAAATTCCGGTTTTCGGAAAGCAGCAGCCGCGTCATTATCGCCAGCGGAGTAGAAACGGCCAGATTAGATATTCGTCCGGTGAGAAGTTTTCAAGGTAAAAACCTTGGTAAACGCGCGAACGTTTTCCGTTGCGCAAGTATGGCTATACGAGTCCGCGTTATAATAGAGGCCGCGAGCGAGCAACGGGGATTTTACGGTGCCAGTCGTAATTCTCGGCGCATTTATTTCGCTTTGCTTCCGATTTTTAGTGCACGCCGGCCAGAATTTATAGGCATCGTCGAGGAGAACGACGGCTTTTGTGTCGCGGCGCAAGGGTTGGATTTACGACTCTATTAAGGGGCCGCTTCGAGCTTTCGATACTCCACTGGGACGACGCACTTTTTAAGCGCCAGAGGAGAGCTTATAATAATCGGGCAACTTGGAGCTCTCTCGCTCTCTCTCTCTCTCTCTCTACTCTTTGTCTCTTCGGGCGCGAGAGGGAAACTGATGCCTCGGGATGTTATGTGAATGATTTATCGAGGTGCGGCCGCCTGTGCTTTTTGCCGCCTCGGTTTATCACGGCCGAGCTTTATTGTTTCCTTCTTCGACTTCCCTGTCGCCGCACTGCAGCTCTCGACTTGCTTTATTATATACCTATCTGTTCCTCGATCGACTCGATTACCGCCGGGCTCTTTTTGCTCCGCTGCAGCTGATTATATTGTCATTTCAATTATTATAGGTATTATACAACGAGGTCGGTTTTCGGACCTTGGGCGGCTGCAGTAATTAACCGAGTTATGTATACTGTAGTACAAGCGGCTTGCCAACAAAACGAGTCAAAATATAGTAGCGAGGATGAGTTTTAGCGAAATTTACGCGATCCCGCATTGACATCCGCGAATTTCATTTGGCGCGGAAACTATGCAACAATGAAGCTAATGTAGCCCGAATCAATCATTCCTCGCGCACACGAGAGAGAGAGAGAAAGCCGGAGTTTCCGATAGCTCGACTTGATTAATTGAATCGCGGCTCTCCCATAATTTCACGCATTTCGCAAATGATTTCCAAACACACAGAGAGCTGCAGTCGAATAAACATCCGACTATACACTCTCCCTCGCGACAATGCGTCCAGCTTCTGCTGGCTTTGAAAATTCTGTTTACACATCGAGTTGAATCGGTGCGATGGATGAGCCTATTACCGCGTCGACAATGGGGTCTTTTGTTTAATTACTGCACTGCGTGTATTAGCACGCGCGATTTTGAATTCGAAAAGAGACTAGAGCGAAAACCGCGGAAAAAGGAAAATCGAGAGGGAGAAACTTTCCGACGCGGGAAGTTGGGAAAAAGTTGCGCGCGCGCGCGCGCGCCTGCAAACAATTCACGAAACTCCAACGCGTCGATATTGCGCATCATATCCGGATGAACTGAGACAAGGAATCGCGAAAATAATAAAGCGGAAATTGCAGCCGTGCGCGCGCGCGCGCGGCATCAGCTAATTAAAAATAGTTTCGGAAAGTAAGCGTAATAAACGCCGGCGAATATTCCTGCGGAGTAGCCGATAAATTTCAGTAGGCGAGCGATAAAAGTGCCTTTCACGCTGTAGAGACGCCAAGCAGCAGCAGCAGCTGCTGCGGATTCTCAATAAATTCCGACGCCGGCATTCGAATTATCCGCGCGTTTCCGACATTTTTCCCCGGCGAACGCAGCGCCGTGCGCGCACGTGAAGTTATATATGTATACGCGCTATATAGCTATAAAGGGCGCGCGCGCGCGCGGGGGTATAAAAGGGCCCGTGTGCACTGCACTGATATATAAATTCCTTATACTGCCTGCTTCTTGGAGAGCCATTTTGCTACGGATGTGTGTGTGTGTATAGCTGTACGCAGGCGCCCCCGAGAGAATTTCAGCGATTCCGTCGTCGCCACTTCAATAACGATCGCAAGCGCCGCCGTTATTTATATATATTGCAATATACTGGTGCGATCCTAAATGATTCCGCGTGCATATTATATATAGTGGGAATTCAAATTAACTAATAACAGCCCCGCCGGCGAGTATTGCAATAGTTATTATGTGTATACATGCTCCTTATTTTATTTACTTCTTTTGCTGCAGCTCTCTACTTGGAACACATATATCCCGCGAAATGTGCGGGTCGGGAAAAAGTAGGTGTAAAATAATAGGATACAAGGCATACATATGGAGTAGCTACGTGCCCGGAATGCCAGCTGCCGCGCTGCCTCGAGAGTGCCCTTAAATTTCACTATAATTTCCGATTTCCAAAAGATTTTTCTTTCCAACTCGGCTGCTGCTGCTGCTGCTATTGTGTTTTGAATTTCGATTAGATATATTATATGCGCGGCTATAAAATGATGATGATGATTGCCAAGGCCGTCATCGTCGTCGTAGCGAAATAACGCTCTAAAGAGAGCTGTTGAGTTTTTGTTGTATTACAGAGAGCGCTCGCGGTCGAAGCGCAGCGTTGGATAAGTAAACGGATTAGCCGCAGCGAGCGCGCGCGAGGAAAATAGAGGACTTGACGTGGCTGGAAAAAAGAACAGCCGAGAAACAACAAGCCGAGATAAAATAAGATTTATCGCCAGTCCTGGCATAACCTTTCTTATGCAGAGCAAAAAACACTCTCTCTGTGTGTAGACCCGCCCCCACGCGCGGAGCCGATTTATTTCCATTTGCCTCCTTTTTTTATCTACGCCTACGACTTGCAGGCTTATTTGCAGCGACAATTTCATCCTTTTTTAAAATGAAAACGGATGACAGCGTGCTTAATGGTTTTGTCAATTTCAGTCGGGAAATTCACGGATAATATATGTTTTCGTAGATAACGCTCGCTGAAGCCCTGATGGTATTGTAGAGAGCTTGCCTGATGGGTTTGAATCAGAATTTACAGAAGTTGAAGAGTTTAACTATTACAAGCCATAATATTCGATTTGATTGAAAATAGGACTAGACAAAATGAATTATTCACTGTTTTTTAGATTCGATGCACGCAGATCAAATATATTCAAATGGGAGTAGCTCCAGAAGTAAGAAACATATTTTTTCATACAAAAAGTGGTGCTGATATCAACAATTAAATTTTCATTAACATTTTTCATTCAATAATTGCATTACCTATTAGAGCAGCGCCAGATCTGATTGTTTAGCGAAATTTTAGTGAAATTCATATGAATTTTGATAAACAATGGCATCTAGCGCGAAACAAAATGAGCCATCGCGACATGTTGATAAAATTTAATTGTTCATAACAGTACCATTGCTGTGACTTTTTGTATAAGCAAATATTTCTTACTTCTTAAGACACCCCCACTTGAATATATTTAATCTGTGTGCATCAACTACAAGGACAGTAAACAAAAATTTGTTTGTCAAGTCCTCTTTTTAGTCGGTAAACTTCCTTAATAAGGGGAGTTCGGAGCTAAAGCTTCGCACATCCGCCAATGGGTATTTCGTATTTCATATTGTTGAAGTAATTCTCACTTCTAAGAAAATCTACATCTGCTCGACTATGGTTTGTGGTCCGTTATTTTCCAAGTAACAAAAGTATAGGTCCTAAAATTGTCCAGAACTTTCCAAGAACTCAGGTATACAACATAACAATAAAGCCATTAAAAGGGGATGGATCAACAAGGTCATAAAGGGGCTCCGTATACTGTGTACTTTCTTACCCTTTAATACAAATGCAAAAAAAAAAACTAAAAGTCTGATTGTCTTCTAGTTTTGCTAGAGTGATTCTTTGAACTTAATTCTACGCCGCTCTACTCGTTATATTGATAAAAACCCAATAATAATAAAGTTTTTAGGTATATAAGAATATTTTGAGGTTAATAGGCGAGGTTTGCTGTAGTCGCCCACGACTCACTCGTATTTCAAATGCCAAAAAAAAAAAAAAATTAAAAGTCCGATCCACCTCTAGTTTTGATAGAATGATTCATTAACACTACGCCGCTCTGCTCTTGGTTTTTATTGTGAGTTTTATTTAAAAAGCTATAGTAAAATTACGTTTTTAGCTACAACATCCCCTTAATAACGAGAAAAAACTCGTAAAATTGTTAACCAGGTAGATTTAAAAATTAATTTTTCTAAATTCAATAGAAAGTTGCGGTCGTGATGTAGTTTTCACTAGATCTTTTTCAGGAAACTTGTCGAGTTATGCATAATTTACAGTTCAACACGACTTTGGAGAATATAATACATGAATAAGAAAGGGTGTCGGTGGAAACACTATATATATAGCTCTCTGATAATAACGTTCCACAAATGTCCAAGAAAATTCAGATAGCGTGTAATTTTGGAAAATTTCCGTCTCCGCAATGTGAATCCAGGCCTGAACTGAACGATATCTCATGAAAAATGGAAGATAGCGCATGCTAGCCGGACGCACTCGTTTAACGGGCTCGCATCAGCGAGATTAGCGCGGAAAGGGATTTGCCGGGGCTCGTACACACGCATTAACTGTAATATTGAAAAAGGTGCAGCGCGCGCGCGCGCAGCTCAAAGAACGAGTATGGACGAGATGCCGAGTAAGGGAAGGGGGTAATCTCGCGGGTGCAATTTAAAAGAGCCGGATAATCATCGAGGCTGCCGTATATAGCTTATACATACATATAGTATAATATAATAGGAAAATCTCTCGCGAGAGAGAGGACGACCCTCCGCGCCGGTCGCGCGAAACCCCGTTGCAACAGCATCAGAAAGAGAGAGAGAGAGAGAGTCAGCCGGCTTCTTCGAGAAAGAAACGATCGGAGCTGCAGTGGAGGCCGTGTGAGTATAGAACGAGGGGAAAACCGGTTATGCTGATCGTATACCGTTTTTCACCTTTTGCACCTCCTCCCCACACGTGTGTGCGATCATGTGTGTGTGCGCGCACGCACGGATGGCTCTCTCTGTCTCGCCTGTGCACCTCTTCGTCGTGTTATTCCGCCCGGCGACAACGAGGAGGAAGCCTTCTCTCTCTTCGTCTCTCACGGAACCACCGAGAAAGAGAGTAGGAGAGGGAGAGCAGCGTCTTGCTTGACCGGTCGAGGGCAGCCCTGATGCTATACGCTGCTGCAGACTATACAGGAGGAAGAGGAGAGACTTCTTTTTTCTCAAAACCGATCGAGAGAGAGACTGTACACTGCGCGCTGCTCCAGGCTGCACACGTAAGCGAGCAGGGCTTATTTTCGTGCACAAGGTTGTGTGTATAAGTATATAGTACCTGCATCGATGATTCACCCGTACCGCTGCTGCAGATCGTGGGACATAAAAGAGCGCCTGATTGACAGGACTTTCCTTGTTCTCACAACACTGCCTTCTGACACTCATGAGAGCTATATTCGATGATCGATTCGTACGGCGCATTTTGGAGATAGAAATTTCGTCGCGGCTAATAATGAGAGTTCTCGCCACCGCCGCCGCGAGAGGAGAAAATAGTATACGGCAATTTTCTTTTCACCTTTATAACGCGTCTAATTGTAACAATTCTACTAGCAGCGTTTTCTCCAATTTGCTCCACAAACGTCGTGCGAGACGAGGAAATCGCAAACAACTCGCGACGTTCATTAGAACTATACAAATTATTTCTTCTCGGGAATCGAGACGAGATGTGTGTGTACCTCGTAATTACATAAAACGCGCTGCAATCAAGCTGGATATCTAGCGCCGAAATATTCTTTCTACCGACGACGCAGTGTCTCTCTCGAGTACATTACCGCAAAGCAGTAAAAGTTAAACTTTACTGCGGCAACTCGAATAGCTTTTATCGCTTTTCAAATATCGTCCTACTGTCAACACAGTAAAGTCGACTCTCAGAATTAGCGGCTTATGCGCTATAGTGCGCGGGCGACGACACAATAAATTATACGCGTCGATATAGAAGGCATATATTTATATCAATAAAGCGCGGCGAGAAACTTGTGGAATCCGGGGGGATAGTATAGAGTCCGCATCCCCTTTCTCTCCACCGCGACATTCCTCTGCAGCTACGGATCGATCTTACACGTCTTGCATAACTCTCCGAGTCGAGGCGAATCTCTCTCTCTCTCTCGTTCCTCCTCCTCTTCGTTTTCTCTCTATAATACACACCGCTTTTTGCTCTGTTAATTTCGCACTCTTTTACGGCGAGAGAAGGATAATGCGCGCGCGCGGTCGGGCTATACTCCTCATTCGCTCCTCCTATACTTTTTTTCCCCCCCAAGTCTCGACGAGCATTTTCAACGCTCGTATAAATTTATGCGCCGAGTAATGCCTTCTTTTCGCGAAGAATGCTACACACTCGAAACTGCTCTCTGCAGCTATTATTCTCTCCGGATATCGCTTTAATGCGCTTTATTGCTGACACGCGCAGATCGCATGCATACTGCACGACTTTTTCTTTGAAATAATAATTTTTCCCGCCGACTCTCTACTACTGATGCAGCTATAAATTGTCATTTAACTTTGCGGCGCACTTGTATCTTTGGCAAAAGTTAGTTTAACTGCGCGCGCAGTGTACAGCTGGAAAAAGTCGCCGCGCGGCTGTTGGAGAAATTACAAAAGCGCAGTTTGTAACGCGCAATGTAAAACAAGAAATTTCATCAACGTTTCGCTTTTTATTGTCGCGCGTAACTCGCGAATTTCTGAAGTTTCTCGAGCTATATAATAGCTATGCCCACCGCCCATGATATAACACTGCGCCCGCGTGCAATAAAATATTATGTACAGTAGTCTGGTGTATAATGAAAACGCCGGCAACAAAAACAGAGAGCATTTCGAACGACTCTCTCTCTCTCTCTCTCTACTGTGACCGTGCGGTATTCGAAAGTAGGAAAATCCTCCTCGAATTCGAATATATACACACACGTTGGAGCTTTATTGCGACCGCTATGTATAATAAATCAGAGGATAATCTTATCCGTTCCGAATGCGTGTGCATTTCTATGCCATATACAGAGAGAAAAAATATGCCCGATTCCCATACGCACAGCTGAATGCATCAGCCTGTTCCTTAATGATATCAATGCCGGTATGCAAATGAGGGTGCACCTAACGGGGAACTGGATTTACAGAAGACGCGCGTATATTGGATGCTCCGAGAGCGAGTAGAGCTGAGTTATGTGCAGAATCCTAGAAAGTGGGAAAGCTACGCCGTGTGTGCGGTACATATACAGCTATATAACACACACGTCGCACGTTAATAGAGTTAATAATCCTTTTCCATCATCATTTTTTTAACGATCCGAAACTTAATAGGCGGGTATTATCGCGAAGTATAAGTATTAGCTCTCGAGAGCTGTCCCAAATAGTTTCAACGAGGCGAAAAATAATGGCGCGAACGCTTTGTATTGTGTATACATAACTGCGCAAGCTGCGAAGAATTTATTTATTCACTTTGTATGCAAATTCGCGTCGAACGCGCAACTGTCTTCGCAACCGTAATATATTATATAGCATAGCTGAGATCGGCTGCATAGCATATACATAGCTTTGACAACTTAAGGACCACTTGATTCGGAAACAATAAACGCGTGATAAGAAAATACATAAAAAGCGTAACTTCCGGCCATGAATCACACCCCCACCCCCTTCTTTTTATATGCGCGCGTGGCTCATATTTTTTTTTTTCCAACGACTAGACAGGAGTTGCGCGATAAATTTTCAAGCGATAATCCCGCGCGCATTGTCTCCCGGAAAAACAAGGCACGCGACTTTGTTCCAGAAATTTACGGACCGTGAATTATAAAATCTTGGATAAAAAAGGAAACAGAGAGGATTCGAGTCGCGGAAAAAGAAGTGCATTAGCGCTGCAAATCAACTGAATAAACGCATATAGCCTAATTAAATTAACATCGAAGCGCGAGAAATAAGGTGCAGAGCAAACGAAATTCATTATGTACACAGCGCGGCGGATACACGCATTTCGAACTAATTGCAGCGTCTCGCCTCCTACTTGATGAATATGATTTTTGCGCTGGATTTGAATTCGCGCTGCGCAGTGCAAGAAATAAAGCGCGCATGTATATACAGTCAATTAAGGCGAAACGATACGTGGCTTCGAGATGGCGTTTTGATTAGGCCTTCCGCGCGCTGATCTAATTAAGAAGCCCCGTAATTGCGCGGCACATCTGAATAATAACGCAGTCGGTGATTCACATGCTGCCCGAAATCGACTGCGCATATGATATAGCTATAACTGTGCGACGACGCTCGTCACGGAACTGGAAAATCAACCCAGTTTCGTGCGATTAATGACCTCCGTATGTATAAGCGGTGTATGGTTATTATTTTTTTTTTTCAAGCAGAGCTCTAAAAATGCACTATCTCGTAAGCGCGTCGAAAAGCGGATATGTGGCTTCATGTTTTAGACACATCGTTATCTGCCGGCGATAAAAATTGACTGCCCACTTACGTGTGGAACGCCGGCGCGAGTCTATAGTTGCTTTCAAACGTAAAAACAGCGCTGATGCTTATAATTCACCAAACACACAGCTATATAACGAGAGAGCAGTTTGTTTTGCAGAAATAGTACACTGTGTACCAAGGGCGTAAAGTGGGCTTTTTTATACCACCAAGTGTGAAGCTTCACGATTACTGAAATAACCACACGAGGTCAAAAAACCCACCTGGCTCTCGGTGCACAGGATATTTTATGTGATGCGCATATGATGAGATTATACAGACAATCAATAGGTAGTACATTTGTAAATAATAATGAATTTACAAATGATTCAGGATAATCCGATTTTTTTTCAATTGCAATCATCGAAATTATGAAATCTTTAATTAACAGTTCATAGTGTCAACATAGTATACCAGCCCTCAAAGTGTATTATATAAAATCTGTGTAGTTTGGTGATTTTGTATAGACTAGAAGATATACTAAACTTTGAAGCACTTGCGCCAAAATACCATTTTGACAGCAACGTACACTTTCTGCTTTATACTAAGTCACCAAACTACACAAATTTGATGTAATACCCTTGGAGGACTGGTATACCAAGTTTCAAGCCTTTGCAATGGATTCCATAATTTTAAGTTTTGAAATTGAAAAAATTGAATTCTTTAGAACTGGTCTATTAACCAGATGTGAAACTTTTTTTTATTGATTTTGATTAGGTTAGTTAAATAATAATTATATTTTAGAAAATTATAAAAAAATATCTTTTTATTATATAATAAAATAAAGATATCCAGGGGAATGGTAAACTTCTATTTTACCATTTAAGCGGTCAAGGCTGGGTTGGACGCTAAAATGATAAGTTTCAGTAATAAGCTTGTAGACATTTTTCTACCCTGGTAGAAACGTAAGAAATTAATTCAGCATCGGTT